>BLBF01000041.1:20356799-20375812 GCA_015471245.1 Laticauda colubrina
CACACACACACACACACACACACACACACACATATATATATATATATATGTATATATGTGTGTGTATATATATATATATATATATATATATATATATATATATATTTGTTTTTTTAAGTTTTCGCGGGTACTTACATGTATGCTGTTCAGCTTCCTTCTGAAGCCTGATGATGGCAGATGAGATTTTGCTGAAACGTTGCTACAACTTTAAAAGCACTACAATGACGTGGGATAATACCCGAAGGAAGCTGAACAGCATAGATATTTTTGCTTACATTTGCTAAAGCTGTGTTGTGAATATGTGCTGTTGAATTCTCATTACTTCATATTTTCCAAGTTAAAAGTTCGTAGTCCTATATTGTTCATAATGTATTTTTTCCCACTGTTGTACTAAGTTTATTCTCCTGGTTGCTAATATATATTTTAGTAAACTATGATTTTTTTATTAATATATTTTGGAATTATGCCTAGTAAAAAATCATAATTCTTTTTAGTTTTTATTTATTTTTTTAAAAAACACAATTATATTTCTTTTATTTCTTATGAGATGGAGCTGGTTCCCAAAGTGGGGTAGTGTCAGCCTTCAAGATCTTCTACTATTCTACAAGATCTTCTACTACTGACATTATTCTGAATCTCCCTCTACCAGCCCACCCGGAGAAAATACCTAATCTTTCTTCCGAGGGGGTCTGAACATCGTGTCATCTTCAACTAGTGACCAGGAAGATCTGGGAGCCATTGGAGAGCAAGATTCTTTGCTGGTACAGGAAGCCCAATCATTAGCCGAGCTCAATATGGAAGAGGATCCAGCTGTGAAGCCCAGATGGCCAGTGGGGGTTGGCTGGAAAGATCCGGAGAAGGACACCCCCCCCCCGGTATCACAACTACCCGCCGACGTGGAAAAGAGGAGCCATGGCAAGAGAGGGAAAAGAAAGAACTCTCATTGGATCAAGCCAGGAGACTCCTTAATGAAGCCTTTGAACAACCCCAAGCTGCACAAAGATATGAAGGGGAAGGGGGAGTAGCCCCAGCTAGAAGAAGCAGAGCAGTCCCTTCTCCCATAAATCAACCCGAACCAGCAGCAGCCCCGGGGGCCTCAGCGGGAGGTGTAATTCCTAGAAGGCGAAGAGCTCCTAGGCTGCCTCCGTTAGAAGTAAAATGTGGGAGAAATCCCAAAACCTTGGGATTTTTCCTAGCCCAAGTTTGGAGCTATATAGAAGAATACGGGGAGGATTTTCCCTCTGAAGCAGCCAAAGTGAGATGTGTTACCAAGGTTCTGGAGGGAATAACTGCAGAGTGGATGGTGATCTTGCATAATGATAATGCTCCCCAGTTGATGAATTATAACCTGCTCATGACTGCGCTGCGGGCTAGGTTTGAAGACCCATTGGCAGAGCGCAAGGCCTGGATCAGGATGAAGACCATAAATCAGGGGCAGAGCTCAGTGGCTGACTACACCCAAGAATTTAGACAGTTAGCAGGTCATATCTGAGGCTGGTCCCAGGAAGCCCTGATAGAAGTGTTTAAAGATGGATTAAACAAAGATGTGTACCAGAGATGCATTGCTAGAAGAGACCCTAATGATTTAACCGCACAACTAAAAAATCCCTAAAACTTGATGATTGGTTCTTGACTCATTCGAATGACTATACAGCTAGAGATGGTTTGGCTTGGGTGGGGACCAAGTTGTATGTTCCCCAGGTGCTGAGGGGCCAAATACTACAACAAGCTCATGATTCTAAAGCAGCTGGTCATTTTGGATTTGTGAAAATCTTACATCTGGTTAAGCAGCAATTCTGGTGGCCTACTTTAAAGAAGGACATTGAAGCTTATGTAGCTAGCTGTCCAATTTGTGCTTCAGCAAGGAGACCTCCTGGTAAGCCAGCAGGGTTGTTACAAAATGTAGCTAGGCCAACAGTCCCCTGGAAGGAAATCTCTATGGACTTTATAGTAGAATTACCCGAAAGTAGTGGAAACACGGTTATTTGGATGGTAACCGATTTGTTCTCCAAACAAGTACATTGCATACCCTGTTCCAAGATTCCATCTGCAAAGACGTTCCATCTGCTAAACCGTTTATTTCACATATCTATAGGTTACATGGCGTTCCGGAATGCATAATCTCTGACAGAGGGGTCCAATTTACCTCAAATTTTTGGAAAGAGTTCCTGAAGTTGATAGGCTCCGCCCAGGGCTTAACCTCCGCCCATCACCCACAAACCAATGGGGCTTGTGAGAGGACTAATGCGGTATTAGAGCAATATCTTAGATGTTATATCAATTATCAACAAGATAACTGGTCCGACCTACTGCCATTTGCTGAAATGGCACATAACAACTCCGTGCATAGTAGTACTGGATTTACTCCATTTAAAGTAGCTTCGGGACAAGATTTTGTACCCATACCTGAACTTCCTCAGGAAAGGCCTAACATCTACTCGTTGGATAAATGGATAACTCAACTCCAACTTAACTGGCCAGTAACACGTAAAGCATTAGATGAGGCCCATCAAGCTCATAAGAAGTTTACAGACAAGAAAAGATCTCCACAGAAATTATATAAAATAGGCGACAAAGTTTTCCTGTCCACCCGATACCTGCAAACCACTCAAAAATCGAAGAAGCTTGGTCCTAAATATGTTGGTCCTTTCACGATTGGACAGATTATAAACCCTGTAACAGTCCAGCTGAACTTGCCAAAGACTCTTCGACGAATTCACCTGGTTTTCCATGTTAGTTTGTTAAAACTTGAACATACTTCTGATTTAAGACCCGTCCAGGCTGACCCTCCCATGCCAATACTGATTGAGGGTGAACAACATTTTGAAGTTAAAGAAATTCTGGACTCTCGCAAATGGAGGGGTCGTCTCCAGTACCTTGTAGCCTGGAAACATTTCCCTTTTTCACAAGCCGAATGGGTTAACGAAAACGATGTTAAAGCCCCTAAGTTGGTCAAAGCATTTCGTACTAAGTATCCTGATAAGCCCTAGGAGTACATTCATTTGTAATTGTCTAATGATTAATTATTGTCTTTATATTTTCCCTTCTATCTCTTTTAGGACTGATGATTTTCTTTTCTCGGAGGGCCGAATGTCAGCCTTCAAGATCTTCTACTATCGCTTTGCATCTTTCAGCTGTCATAAGAAATGAGGGGGGAGGGGGTGAGTTTGGGAAGTGAGCTGGAGGTGTTACATTTTTCTGTTGTATAAAATGAGGAGGGGGGAGCAAACATTAGAGTTAGGTTTCTGTTTCACGCTTAGCTTTCTTTTCTCTGCGCAACTGCAACCCATTATCAAAATATGCCAAGGTCAACAACGGACAGAGGCCTCATCACCACCTGAAGATGCCCACATGATCATATTCACAGCTTCTAATTGGAAGATTCAGTTGCACTATTGGGGGTGGGAACATTTCATCACTTTGTATTTGTGATTCGCGTGCCTAATTTCTCAGATTCAGAATTCTTTGGTTGCTACCACTTCACTTTCAGTAAAAGATAACTTTTCTCTAACTTAAAGAGTCTAAGTATTTCTTTCTTGGATTTTGAATGGAGCACCGCCTGACAGGTAGGTAGGATTGATCCCATTATTGCACCTCTTCACTAAATGATTAAAAGAAGTTGACCTTTTATTCATCAAGAAAATAACAGAAAATATCTATCTTCTATCCTTTCTCTCATACTTGGGCTTGTGGGTTGAGCACGATGTAAGGTGTCACCTGGAAGATAATTGCAGCAGGAACTGCCAGACCATCATTCAAAGCCAGGAATTGGGGGTCAGGATATCATTAACAGATCATCAGAGTTTGAAGGGGCCTTGTAGGTCTTCTAGTCCAACCCCCCCACCCAAGCGGGAGACCCTACACCATTTCTGACAGATGGGAGTCCAATCTCTTCTTGAATGTCTCAAGTGATGGTGCTCCCACAACTTTTGAGGGCAAGCTGTTCCATTGGTTGATTGATCTCACTGTCAGAAAGTTTCTCCATATTTCCAGGTTAAATCTCTCCTTGTTCAGTTTCCATCCATTATTCTTTGTCTGGCCTATAGGCACTTTAAAAAATAGCTTGACCCCTTCCTCTCTGTAGTAGTCCCTCAAATTTTGGAAGACTGCTATCATGTCTCCATGGTTCTTCTCTTCACTGGACTAGCCATGCTAGTACTTTTTCTAGAGTCTCAACATCTTTTTTATAGTGTGGTGACCAAAACTGGATGCAGTACTCTAGGTGTGGTCTTACTAAAGGCCCGGTCCCACTGGCCAACGAATGCAAAACTTATGCATAAAGGACACAGCGGACAAGCAAAATTTCGGGGGTGGCTCCATCCGTTGTCATTGCTCCAAAAGTGGTGAAAATTTGCATAAACAGAACGGGAAAGAACGGACGTGGGTAGTATGTAGTAGGGATGTTAAACGGATGTTCATAGGAAGCCTAGCAGATGACAGCGGATGGAAGCGGATGACACATCCAAAGGGGTTCCGGGGGAGAATTGCGAAGCGGACGCATAGCGGAAGAAGCGGATGCATCACGGACGCCTATAGAAAACAAAGGGGATGCCGTGTGGATGTATATCGGATGCAAAGCGCATGCGGGGAGTACAAATTGCATCAGCTCCGCGGATATAAAAGGATGCAGCATGCATGCAGTCAGCATACAGGGGAAAGATGTGCTGCCACATACATCTTGCAGAAACACCATGGTTCATCAGTCAGGCAAGAAGAGGAAGCCCGTGCCTACTTGTTCAAGCCCTGGCAAGGTGAAGAAGGCCAGAACCAGCATCCCACCCCCTGGCACTGACTCTGAAGCTCCTCCTCCTGCTGCTGCTGCTGCTGCTGCTGCTGCTGCTGCTGCTGCTGCTGCTGTGGTGGACCAGCCCCAAGGCCCTCAAAGCCCTGCTGCTGAAGTCCCTGCTGCTCCAGCCCCTGAAGACCCTGCTGCTCAAGCTCCTGAAGGCCCTGCTGCTCAAGCCCCTGAAGGCCCTCCTGCTCAAGCCCCTGAAGGCCCTGCTGAAGCCCCTGCCAGAGGGAGGAAGAGGCAGGGGAAAGAGAAGGGAGAGAGGAAACAGTACCCCATTTCTGAGGAGCATGAGGATGAGGTGCTTGAATGGCTGAGGGAGAACAGGTACCTCTGGAGAAAGGGCCACAGACTGTATCGGGACACCAAGAAGAAGTAGGAAGCTTGGAGAGACAATGCAGAGAGCCTGGGGTACACTGCAGAAGTACTCCTAGGATGGTAGAAGCACATGCACACCTGGTATGGCAATCTACACCTCAAGAAATCCGGGCAGGCTGCTGTCAAGCTCACTGACCGGGAGATATACGTCATAGCCAAGTGCAGTTTCCTGGAGGGTGAGGTCCGCCACTGAGGAGCAGCCCCTCTGAGACCCCTCTCCTTCAGACAGCCCACAGACAACCAGTCCTCTTCCAGCCAGGAGCCAGCTACCCTGTCCAGGCAGGTGTCTTCAGAGGGCCCCACAGCAGAGACCCCCCCAACAGCTGCACTCTCCATGCCGGCAGACTTGGAGGATCCCGTGGAGGATGATGCCCTGCTGTCACAAATGGAGGAAGAAGCAGCAGCCACCATAGGCCAACCCCCCCCCCCACACACCCCCAGCTCCAGAGGATGCAGGCAGAGGCAGACTGGAGGGCCAGGACCACAGTATGCTGTTGGAAATCAGGGACACAATGAAGACCAGCACAGAACTTCTCTCTCAGCTGGTCCACTTGGACAGAGCATCCTCGGGCAGAACACCTTCATCACCTACGTGAGCCAGACCCTGAGGGACCTGCCCGAGGCCCAGTACCAGGTGATGAAGCAGAAGATCACAGCACTTCTGCACAACCCTCAAGGCCCAGCTGAAGCTGCTCCTACCCAGTCCAGGTCTGCTCCTCCACCCCAGGCAATGTCACAGCCCTTCCACGGCTTTCAACAGCCCCTCACCTACCAAGGCTACGACTACCAGGACTTCCCACAGCACAAGCAGAACTTCCCAGTCCAAGCCCAGGTTCATCGCACACCACAGACACCACTCCCCACCCAGCTGCAGACCAGACAGCCCCACTACAATCCTCCTTCCTCCACCCCACAGCCAAGCCAGTCAACGGACAATCTGTAATCAGTATTGGGCCTGACATCTCAAGTCCTTGATGAAGGGCCTCTCAACCTCAGGGGACTGAGTCAGCTCTCGGATAGCTTCCTGAACACACCATCCCCTGTTGTACCCTCGGGGCCAAGCACCCCCATGGTGCCTCAGACCAGCACTCAAGCCACAGCTACTTCCACAGTCCCTGCCCGCTTAACAGCTGAGACCATGGACATGACTCAGAGTGTCTGAGAATAGTGTCAGAGACTGAGTTGTTTACTTGTTAAGTTTATCTTTGCTTAAGACACTTTACTTGGTTCATTTTGCTTATTTAATAAAGTCATAAAGTTTTCCTAAGAAAGTTAATAAAGGTTATCTTTGCTTAAGACACTTAGTTTACTTGGTTCATTTTTTTTACTGAATAAACTGTTGGTGAAAACTTTGAAAAAATGGTTTAGCCTTTGCATACTTGTGGGATAGATAAGGATAGTTGTGGGATAGATAAACCTCCAGTGCAAGCATAGTGGGACTGTATGGTCCACCATCCCAGCTGCCACACCTATGGACCTTTATTATCAATAACAATTTATTCATTAATCAACACATTTTAAAATGAACAAAGCTCTTTATTAATGCCCTATTCATTGTAGGACCACTCAACATACAATGCACAATCTCATCAGTGTTATGCGACAGCCTCAAGGAAGCATCCATTAATCATCTATCATCCTGTCTTGCCACTCCACTGCTCCAGCTGGGGAGTTGCACCAGTGTCTCAGTAGGTTGCACTGCTTCTTCCCTTCACGTGAAGCTCTGTTGGGGCCTTGTAAATCCACAGTGTCTAACAGGTTTCATCCTTGCCTCCATTCACCAGGCTCCATGTCCCCATTCCCTTGATGACGGTCGACAAGTCTGTTCTGCAACACTGGGTAGCGGGTGTGCATGAGATTGTGCAGGATGCAGCAATCTGCCACGATGCTCCTCACAGTCTCTGGGTCATGCTGCATGGTGGTGAGAAGTATCTGGAACCTGTTGGCCAGGATGCCAAAGGCGTTCTCCATCACCCGTCTTGCCCTGGACAGCCTGTAGTTGAAGATCCTCTCTTCACGGGTGAGGTATCTTGAACTGTACGGCTTCATGAGGTAGGTTCTGAGGGAGAACGCGTCATCACCAATGTTGAAGTAGGGCACATCTTGTGTGTCATTGGGTCGGGGATCTGGACCTGGAAAACCCATGATGAGGTTGCATTCCAGCCCATCCTTGAGGTCACTTGCATTGTATACCTGGCCATCTGAAGCTGACACATTGCCTGAAGCATTGATGTAGATGAACTTGTAGTCAGCATCGACCATGGCGAAGAGGATGATGCTGAAGGAGCCCTTGTAGTTGTGATAAGTGGACCCTGACTTGGCTGGAGCTTTGCAGGCCACGTGCTTCCCATCTATGGCTCCAATGGTGTGGGGAAAGTTCCATCTCTGACACCCTCTTTTGCAAGTTTTCTCTAGCCTTGTTCAGTGCACCTGAGGAGCTCCTCCACATATTCTTCAATGATGGCCTGTACCACTCCTCTGACCACTTTGCTGATGCTGTTGTGTGGCATCCTCCAGGCAAACTGCATGTTTCTGTATGTGGTTCCAGAGGGCAGGTGCCGCAGAGTCAGTGCCACCTTCAGTCCATGGTCCAGGTTGGGATGGAAGTTGGTGCTAGGCTGGGTTAACCTGGGTCTCAGACGCTGTACAAGTTCGTCAAACATCGCTGGTGGCATCCTCATGAAGTGATGGAATGCACGAGAGTCTTCATTCCTCAGCTCCACCAACAACTGGTCATACAGTCCAAACTCCATTCTTCTCATGATCCATCCTTGGACCCACACAGCTCTTGGACGTCTCCTTCTCCTTCTGTGTAAAACTTGAAACAGTCTGAACAGGTTTTGGTTCTGGTGATGAATGAGCGCAGCTATCATACTGATTGTGTCATCATCCATGGTGGAGAACAATTGATGTTGAAGACCAAGACCAAGGGTGAAGAGGTCTGTTCACCACGGCTGCTGGACTCATACTGAGATCCAGATGATTTTCCCCCCCTTTTTATGGAAAATATCGGTTGTCCACTAGGTGTCCTTCTACATACTCTAGACAGACTGCAGACATCCTAAATATACAAGATACATCCCAGATACAAACGTTTTGTCCATTTTGAATACTTTATATATGAGATGCATACACTTACATCCTTTCTATTTCCGTGCTACTAGCGCTGTGTAGACGTTCCGTGTACCTTTCGTTTCCTCCCTCTTTCCGTTTTCAGCTGCAGCAGATGTGAGTTGAGGGGATTGCCAAAAGATGCAGAGAGGATACAGCGGACGTTTTATGGATGATAACGGACATAGAACGTTTGTTGCCCGTATATGTTGTGGATGTACATCGTACGCGGCGGAAAGTTCATCCGTTCATAAAGTTTTGTGCAGCTCAAAACTTTTTGCCCGGATGAAATCTCAGTGGACGGATGCTCGACGGATAGAGCGTATGAAACACCTACGCAGTGAGTAAACAATGGGTGCATAGTGTTTTCCAACGGATGGCAAGCTTTTTTAAATGTTTTACATCCTCTTTGCATCCTTAAGTGCAGTGGGACCGGGCCTTTATAGGCTTTATAAAGTAGTACTAATACTACTTTTTAGAGTAGTATTTGTACCTCGCTTGATCTTGATTGTATCCCTCTTGATCGTTAAATATGAAAACTCAGAAGACTTTAGAGAGATGAGATTTGAGCCTTTCACCATGTAAGCTTCAGCAATCTACCATATAAGTATTTGGAGATTCTTTGATGAAGAAAAAATATAGGATACTATATTTAAGGAACTGATCTGGAATGTGATGCTCTTCCAATCTCTCAAGTGATCAAAAGAGAGATGTGAATTACAGAAAGCACAAATAACTTTGTATTGTCATAAAAGGAGAAAAAAGAATGATACTGATAATGAAAATACGCTCAGAAATAACACATGTATGACATGTACAGATCAATAATACATTCAAAAGATTCATAACTTTCTTTTCCTTAACCTGCTAAATTGCCTATACTAATTAGTCAGCCAGGTGATCAGCAAACTGAAACTCACACACTTCAAACATATGATGGACCAGAAAAAATATGCTTGGGAAGACTTGAGAAAAATGAAATAGGAAAACATTAGATACAATGGATTGATAATATCATAGAAATTACTGAAAATGTCTTGGAAACATTCTGACTGGGAAGCAAATTATGATGTGTGCATCCTTCACAGAGTTAAACTTTACTTACAAAACCAAATTAATTTTGTGATAATTTTTTATGATCTCTTGAATCAAGTGTTTCTTCAGGTTCCAGTCCTTATCTAGGTATTATTGTTGTTTTTATTACTAGCCCTGTTCCTCTTCAAAGACTCTGTCCAGAGCAGCAGACAAACAATGAAAATGTTAGACAAAACAGTAGGTGAACAATAGTAAAAACAATTAGTTTAAAAAATGCAAGAATTAAAACAAAAGACATTCTTAAGCTCATTAAGTGATATAAACTATCCCTTTAACTGTGTATAAAATTAACAAGAGAGTAAAACATGAATTATGTCTCCACTTCTATGGATCCATAAGGACAGGTACAAAAGTTCCAAATCTGTACAGCCATTTCAGCACAGGTGATTTTGCTGCATAACAGGGAGCTAGTAAAGTTTTCTTCACAGACAAAAAAGGAGTCCCAACTATAGAACTTAACGAATTAATTGTTATAAAGAAAAATATTTCCTTCTCCCTCCACATATACCCCACAGAAAAATGCCTAGTGAATTGCTCCACCAATTTATTGAAAATTTGAGTTGCCAAAGATGTTGAATATAATTTTTGGATTTGATGTTTAAACTGTTTATGCTATTAGAAATACTGTGTATTATTGTTTCTCAAGTAAGATGTTAAGAATTTCATATCTGTACTTGTAGCAAAGAAAATTGGAAGTTATTCTTTTTCTTCCTTTCTCTCTTTTCTTTTTCTTTCCTTTTGCACTCTTGTTTTTGCTCTTTCTTTGACCTTTCTTTTCGATAACCCTCTTTTTTTTAATCTTATGCTTTTTAAACATAATAAAAACTTGAGCCTAAAAAGTGAAAAGAAAGAAAATTGGATGGGCTAAATGGGAAATCAGATATTCTTGCTTCTGTAACAAATTTATTAATTTAAGATATTTAATCATTCTCATAATCTGAAGATGTTTTCATAAAGCAAACAAGAACATTGTGGCTTAGATTATTTCTTCCTCTTAAAGTGTGGCTTGTATTAATTAGAACTAGAAGAAATTAGTCATACATCTTTCTCAGTTTTGTGCTACATGCTGTACTGATCAAGGGTTATGAGGATTAGTCCAAAATGTTTGTGAGGTCAGGTAGACAGAAAAACCTGTTTTATTTCTACTGATAATTTATTTATTTGATTTGATTTGACTTGTTAATCACTTACAAGATAATAAATATAAATATAAACATGAGGAAATAGGTACGAATAAATGGGGACAATAGGACAGGGATGGTAGGCATGATTGTGCACTTATGCATTACCTTATGCACTTATGTACTAATTGATGGGGTTTAAATAAAGGACTTCCACTGGGCATGTCTCATTGAATCTAAATTTATTTCCTGCTTCAGTGATGCCACCTTCTCATTTATTTTTAGCAGTGGAGCCCAATTATTTACATTTTGGTGGAAGCATATTTAAAACAGTTGTCAGTGTTCCAGCAAACCTTCATTCCAATCAGTAACTCCGAGACAAGCATAATTTCAAAAGTACTTTTATTAGAACAGCACCTGGTATATCTGCAAAATCTCAAAACTAAAGTCTTCCCAGACTTCCCACAGTGTCCCAAACATGCCTTCAAGACAACAGTACTAAAACTTACCTTTTTGTTAAAATGCTGTAGAATTTTGGAAATGTTTAGTTTCAATGGGGAGTTTCAATCTCCCTTGGCTATTCTAATGGGGAAGGTGACCTGATGGCTTTTCAATTCCCCATCCTGGAACTGCTTAGATTTCCAAATAGTTAGGAAAATTGCACACGGTATGAAATAAGACCTTAAACGAGACTAATTTATTTATTTCACTTATGTATGGAGCCTGGGTGAGTAGCTTTTTATTACACAGGACTAGTAGCTGCGTAATGCTCCTCAGTATTTGTGTCTTCTGCTCCTCAGTATTTAGAGCAGAAGCCTTTTGAAATCTGAAGCCTTAAAGGTCTGAAACCTCAGACTCCTCTTCCAAAAAATATAAATACATAAATATAGATTATATTACAAAAGACACCAATTATTCATCAGTACACTTATCAAAGTATTAAAAAATATATACATAGCTGTGCATCTTTATTAATGCATTTAATCAATAGTAATTCAACAAGGCTTTGAGCATATAATCGTTTTTGATAGTGAGATATATTAAAATTAACACTTTTTGGAATCAAGAGCTAAAAAAATATTTCATTGCTGACATTCATTGTTGGAAAGCTGAACTACCATTATCGGTTAGTCAAAACAAAATTGTAATTATTTGGCATACAAATTCATTTCCTCCCACCACCACCAAATTCTTCAAATTCCTCTGGTTTAGAAGTCGCCATTATCATTTATTTCCAACCACTTTTGAAAAACTAAGAAGCAGAAATAATGGCAATGAAGTAGTAATCCATTATCTAGAAATCTAATTTGTTCTACTGATGTCTAAAGAATTAATGCATATAGTTTTTCCAATTTATAAAACAGTTTTTTTCATATAATACTGTGCTTGAGATTTTTAAAGAGACTTTTATTATTATCATCACTATTAAAACATGTTCTGGAAACTAACTGTTTAAAATAAAGGATGCTAATATGGCATTACAATTTTTGTTTTAAAAAACCCAAACTTTTGAAATTTCAATCCTATTTCCATGCAAAGTGACTGCTACTATGTTCAGTTGGAGTTGGAGTTTACTCCCAAGTAAGTGGATATATCCACTTATCTGGGTTCAAATTCTACTAACCTGAATGAAGTATGTTCCCAAAGAAGCTTGGCTGGAATTTTTATTTGTGATTTCCTTTTAGTATTTTAAAATACTAGAAAAAAATTTTTTTTTAACTGGAGTGAATTAAAGCTTGATCAGGAGCCAAAGTACTAACTAGGACAGTGATTCCCATAAGAAACATGTGACTATTCCTCATGTCCGTTTTTCCATTCAAAATATTCCCAAAGTGTTTCCCATTTAAACTGAATTTGCCAAGAAACAAGTGCATGAATACATACAGTCTGAGGTTGGCGGGGGGGGGGGGGGAGGAAATAAATCTAAATGGAGGAGTTTTTGTGCTGTAAAATTTTTGACCTGCAAATGTCATCAGCCACTCCCTGGTGCACCTAGGCGCATGATTTAATAGACGAGCATTTCCTAGGGAAGATCATCCAGATGTCTTGAATAACTCAGCTTGTTTTTTCTTCTATAAAAACAGAAAACTCCTGATGTTGGAGAATAAATTTAGAGGTGAAAGGGAGGAAAACAAAGGCTTGGAACAATTTATTTGATCCAATTTCACCAAATAATTCAACTACATCTAACATTAAGGACATCAATATAATTAGTGAGTGTTATGTATAAGAATTAGAAGACTCCAATTACCCTAATCTGATTGGCCGAACAGGCCATAATAGGATTGGTTAATAAAGTACTGTTCAATTGGCCGCCTGATGGAGGGAAAACTTAAAAAACTGTCATTGGCCACAAGCCACAAGCAGCCGCTATAAAAAGGGCTGCCGCGGCTCCGGCAATGTTCTGTTACGAAGTCACTGAGTTAGTTTTTTAAAAAAGAACTGTTTGATGAACACTGGTCTCGAGTATTTCTATTCTCAGAATAGAACACTGGCGACGAAGGTGGGATCGTCTTAGAAGAGCGAGACCGAAGCACGTGGCAACAAGAACCGAGCAACCAAAATGGCCTGTAACAATGCGCTGCCTGCACCGTTCAACCCAGCTGAAGAAGATTGGGAGTCATACAGTGACCGTTTCCTAATGTGCCTGGAGAACAACGAGCTACAAGAAATAACCGACCAGAGGAAGAGAGCTGTATTCCTCAAGCATTGTGGCCCTACCATTTTTAAGATGGCCAAGGCGTTAGCCAAACTGCAGGATGTAAAACAAATGGCATGTCCAAAATTAAACCGAATGCTACAAGCCCATTACGCGCCTGTGGTCTCCAATCTTATTAAAAGACATGAATTCTACAAGCGAGATCAACGAGAAGACGAGAGCATCAGAGATTTCGTAGCAGCCGTAAGAGATATTGGAGGAGCCTGCGAGTTTCTTAACATGGACAAAGCCATAAGAGACTGCATGGTCCTCGGATTGAAGGACGTGACACTCAAAAGCAAGCTACTAAACAAACCGAACATCACAGTGGCTGAGGTCGTCACAGAAGCCACCACCGCTGAAGCAGCCAAGAAATCCGCAGTCACCATGCGACAAACTCAGAACCACAGAACCAAACTCGAGAAAAGAAGGTGGAAGGAACACAAAAACAAGCCACCGTGACTGCCCACCATGAAGACCTCGACTCCCCGAGAGACACTGATGATGAAAATGAAGACATACATAGGCTCCAGTCGGAACAAAAATGGTGGGAAGAAAGAGGAAGGAGGTGAGAATTCCAGTGTGCTGGATGCGGAGGAGACCACCCACGTTCCGAATGCAGATTCCTGGATGCCATTTGCAGATTTTGTGAGAAATGGGGGCACATTGGAAGGGTCTGCCAGAACAAAAAGAGCTATAGTCCAAAAAGACGCGGCAACACACCCCCTCCCCAGAAACAGAGATAGACAAGCCAATGGAACCGAGAGAACAGAAGCCAACGAATGAACGACAAAGAAGAAACACACCAAAAAATAATCATAGGAAATGCCAGGGCAGCAAACGCAAAAAAGGTCCGAATAATGTAAAAATCGAAGGAAGGCCCTGTGAAATGGAAGTAGACTCCAGATCATACCTGTCAATGGTATCATGGAACACCATCAGAAATTTGATACCAGACATTAAGTGAAGAGAACTGGAACAGCAAAGCCTAGTACTCAAATATTACCAGGGAAACCCAATCCCAGTAGTGGGTCTTGGGCATTTCCTAATAGAATTCAAAAACCACGCTGAAGTACTTCCTCTGACAATAGTCGACCATGATCACCCTAGCCTGTTGGGAATTGAATGGTTTGCGCCCCTGGGAGTCAGAGTGACAGGAATCAACAGCGTCGTCAAGACTGACTGGGAGGAGAGCCTGCTGAAGGAGTTCCGGGACGTATTCGATGGGACCCTAGGCAAATACAAGGGGACCCCTATAACATTCAGCCTAAACCCTAAGGTAGCTCCCATCAGACTCAAAGCCAGACACGTTCCCTTTGCCCTAAAACCGAAAATAGATGAGCAGCTAAACAAACTCATCGCACAAGGGGTGTTAAAGCCTTATTGACCATGCCAGGTGGGACACTCTCATCATGACTCCTGTCAAACCAGATGGGTCAGTACACATCTGTGGTGACTATAAGGCCACCCTCAATCATCCACTCCAGCAAAGCACGTACCCTGTTCCAGTAGTTCAACATCTATTGCACTCATTAGGGGGAGGAAAATTTTTTGCGAAACTTGATCTCATGCAAGCATATCAACAGCTGCCAGTTGACCCCAAAACTGCAGAAGCACAGATGATAGTCACGCACAGTGGGGCATTCAAATGCAACAGACTTCAATTTGGCATTAGCATTGCCCCAGGCGTCTTCCAAAGCCTAATGGAGCACCTTCTAAATGGACTAAAAGGGGTCGTTCCCTATTTTGATGATGTATTATTATCCACGAAAAACAAACGCCAATTAGAAGACAGACTGAGAGAAGTCTTGCAAAGATTCAGGGAAGCAGGGCTTAAGGACAAAAAAGAAAAATGTCAGCTAGCCACCAATCAAATTGAATTCTTAGGATACCTTATAGATGAGAAAGGGATACACCCCACTGAAAAAAAAGTAAAAGCAATTAAAGATGCACCCAGACCAAAGAACAAAACAGACTTACAGGCGTTCTTAGGTCTCATTAACTTCTACAATATCTTCCTGCCCCAAAAGGCAACCATAGCAGAGCCATTACATCGGCTATTAGATAAAAAAAACTGTCTGGAGTTGGGGCCACCAAGAACAAGTCGCATTCCAAAACATTAAGGACTTATTAACATCCAAAACCATTTTAATACAATACAGCAACACCCTGCCACTGATGGTCACCTGTGATGCATCGCCTTTTGGAATCAGTGCCATACTGAGCCACAAGCTACCAGACAGCAGAGAAGCACCAATCACCTTCTATTCTAACACGCTGTCAAAATCGGAAAGGAACCACAGCCAACTTGACCGAGAAGCCCTCGCCATCATAGCAGGCATCAAGAGATTCCATGAATACCTCTATGGTAGGACATTTTCTGTAATCACAGACCACAAACCCCTGCTAGGAATTCTGGCAGGGAACAAACCAACCCTGAACATCCTATCGCCAAGGATGACGAGATGGTCGGAATTCCTCGCTGCATACAATTACACACTCATCCATTGCCCAGGAAAAACCATCACCCATGTGGATGCCTTAAGCCATTCCCCTCTGCCCGACAAGGAGGATGACCCAGCTCCCACCATCTCCACCCTTCAGATCGAGACTTGGCCGAATCTGCCACTAACCGAAGCAGATGTCGCTAAAGCTACCGTGAAAGACCTGCTGACAGCTCAGATTCTGCATTGGGTAGGTAAGGGCTGGCCAGATGAAGATAGAGGTGAGACTTTTAAACCGTTTCGCACCTGGCAGACTGAACTGTCCCTTGAAAAGGGTTGTATACTGTGGGGGGACAGGGTGGTAATTCCCAACAAATTGCAGGAGGAAGTATTGTGCATGTTGCACAAGGGACACCTGGGCATCATAAAGATGAAAGCCCTGGCCAGGAGTTACGTCTGGTGGCCAGGGCTGGACAAAGACATTGAACATTGGGTGGCAACATGCCATGACTGCCAGAAATCAAGGCCTACCCCTCCTCTTGCACTCGTCTGGGAATGGGAAACTCCCAGAGGCCCCTGATCGAGACTCCATATTGATTTTGCAGGGCCAATGAAAGGGAATACATATTTGATAATTGTTAACGCCTATTCAAACTGGCTAGAGGTTGTTCTTATGGCATCCACAACTACTGAAGCAGTCATAAAACAATTGAACAAACTCTTTGCTACACATGGATTGCCAGATGTGGTAGTATCTGACAATGGCCCTCAATTTACTGCCTTAGCTTTCGAACAATACCTAGCTGCACAAGGCATCCGACAAGCCCTAACAGCGCTGGCTCATCCAGCTTCAAACGGATGAGCTGAACGCATGGTTCGTTATACAAAAGAAGCCCTAGACAAACTGGACACTGGGGACATCCAAGATAGACCAAACTGCTGACAATTCAGCATATCACCCCTAGCACAACCACTAACAAAAGCCCAGCAGAATTCCTCATGGGCAGAAAATCATGTTCCTACCTAGATAGATTACACCCCACCTACACCTCTGAAACACCCCCTGACTCCTCAAGTAAATACCGCTCCTTTACTACTGGAGACCTAGTCTTTGCCAAAAATCTCACCGGGGACCCATCATGGCTTCCAGCCACAATTACACAAGTTACAGGGCCCTGGTCATACCGACTTGAGCTAGACGATGGCAGAACATGGAAATGACACATCGACCAGCTTCGCTCTAGGACATTGGAACACAACACTGACCTAGCACTGCCGCAAATACCACCCCCAACAAACATTCCAAAAACAACCAAGAAGGGGGGGGAACACAAAATAATAAAAAAGGGAGAGAAGAACGACCAATAACATGACACAACACAAACCTGAATTAGAACCCCCAGTAAAACAAAAAGAGCACTTACCCATCGACGACCTCCGGAGAAGAGAACCGGTAGCAGAAAGGTGAGGTGAGGCGAGGCCTTCTAGGAAGGAAGTAGCCAGGCCAGCTAGACCAACCCGGACAAACCAGGAGGGAGTGGCAGAGCCAACTCAACCAGCCCGAGAGACCCAGGCGGGAGCGGAAAGGCTGACTCACCCTTCCAGGAGGTTCCATGGAGAAGACATGGAGAAAAGGCAATCCTGACCGAGCCGATGGAAGACCACACTGAGACTGAGCTGCGCAGGTCAAGTAGGACCCACAAAAGCCCCACTTACCTGCATGACTACGTTATGCACATTGGACGAAACCAAGAGGGGAGGGGTGTTATGTATAAGAATTAGAAGACTCCAAATACCCTAATCTGATTAGTTGAGCAGGCCGTAATATGATTGGTTAATAAAGTACTGTTGCAATTGGCCGCCTGATGGCTGGAAAACTTAAAGAACTGTCATTTGCCGCAAGCCGCGAGCAGCCGCTATAAATAGGGCTGCCGCGGCTCCGGCAATGTTCTGTTACGAGGTCACTGAGTTAGTTTAAATAAAAAGAACTGTTTGATGAACACCGGTCTCGAGTATTTCTATTCTCAGAACAGAACATTGAGCACCTCTGTTTTTGCTATATACAGTAGTTAGTAGGTATGAGGAATAGAAGGCAGGTGCCCCCACGGTCTTGCTTGGTCAACCGATTCTTCACATTTATCAAACATATATATGTATGTATGTATGTATGTATATATATATATATATATATATATATATATGTGCTGTTCAGCTTCCTTCGGGTATTATCCCACGTCATTGTAGTTCTGTTAAAGTTGTAGCAACGTTTCAGCAGAATCTCATCTGCCATCATCAGGCTTCTGTATGGATATGGGTCTTACAGCTCCTGGTTTTAAATTTGAGGCTGGTTCATTCTGATTGGCTGGGAGCCTGGACCTGTTTCATTGGACTTGGAGTATGATTGATTGGTGTTCCTGGTTTCTTCTGTCTGTTTTGTGGCTTTGATTGGCTGGCAACAGTCTGTTCTTGTGTTGGAGGCTTTTAGTGCAGCTTGGCTGCGTGTGAAGGGACGGCTGCTCTTCATTAGCAAGCTGGGTTTCACCTGGGTGCCTGGTGGGGGGGTTAGGTTGGAGCTATCAGAGGGAGTCTGTTTTTGCCCAGGTGTTTGCCTGGCTTGTGGCATGGAGATCTTTCTATTTGAGAGTGCAGGCTTCCAAATGATTGACAGTCTGGTGGAATCATCTCTTCTATTCATGCTGTCAGGTCTTTTTTCAATCTCTATGGCTTCTCTGATGATTCTGTGGCTGGGGTTTTCTATAGTGGCCAGGGTTTTAGTGCCATTGAAGTTGATGTTGTGACCTGTGGTTTTCATCTGTTGGACTAGTGAGGAGGTGTGTTCCAGCTTTTTTACTGCATTTTTGTGTTCCTCTAGGCGGGTACTTATTCTTCTATTGGTCTGTCCAATGTATGTGGCCGGGCATGATGTACAGGGAATTTCGTATATGCCTTGGTTTTCCAGGTCAATTTTGTCTTTGGGGTTCCTCAGGATGGCTGCTATTTTTTTGTCTGTTTTGAAGGCAGTCTTGATGTGATGCCTGTGTAGTATCTTACTGATTTTATCTGTGGTACCTCTTATGTAGGGTAGGACAGCTGTTCCATGGATCTGTTGATCTGCAGGACAGCCGTCCCTTCACACGGAGCAAAGCTGCACTAAAAGCCTCCAACACAAGAACAGAGTATTGCCAGCCAATCAGAGCCACAAAACAGACAGAAGAAACCAGGAACACCAATCAATCAAACTCCAAGTCCAATGAACACAGGTCCAGGCTCCCAACCGATCAAAATGGACCAGCCTCAAATTTAAAACCAGGAGCTGTAAGACCCATATCCATACAGAAGCCTGAGGATGGCAGATGAGATTCTGCTGAAATGTTGCT
>BLBF01000041.1:20387005-20403891 GCA_015471245.1 Laticauda colubrina
TCTTCTCTTCTCTTCTCTTCTCTTCTCTTCTCTTCTCTTCTCTTCTCTTCTCTTCTCTTCTCTTCTCTTCTCTTCTCTGTTCCATGCACCTTTTGTGCACAGTCATGCTGGCCATATAACCACAGAAATGGCTTCAGACAATGCTGGATCCCTCAGCTAAGAAATGGAGATAATCACTGCCCCTTAGAGTTGGATATACCTGGACAGGGAAACCTTTACCTCTGAATAAATACCTACAGTTTACCAAACTAAATTATATGTGTTCTGTATATAAATAGTAGAATCCAAATAACCCATTCTGATTGGTCACAAAAAAACTAATGGGGATAGGTTCAAAAGAAACCAATCCCCAAAGCCGCACAAAGGCGGCAAAATCAAATGAATGTCATTGGCTACAAGCCGGCAGGCAGAAAAGTATAAAAGGGCTGTCGCGGCTTGAGCCAATGTTCCGTTTTGCAACTATACTTGAAATAAAGACTTGTTGTTGGAACCCGGTCTACCTCGCGTTTTTCAGGACGGAACACTGGCGACGAAGATGGGATCATCCTAAATGCGAGACGGAGCATGCGGTGACAGACAAGCCAGACAAAGAGAAATGGCCGGAAAAAATGTGCCGCCCGCACCCTTCAACCCCAATGAGGAAGATTGGGAATCTTACGTAGACCATTTCCAGATGTACCTAGAGAACAATGAGATGGAGGAAATCTCAGACCAACGAAAAAGAGCCGTCTTCTTGACACACTGTGGGCCCGCGATTTTTAAAATGGCCAAGGCTTTGGCAAAGCCCCGAGATGTCAAACAACTGACGTGGACCGAGGTCCAAAGAACATTAAAGGCCCACTATGCACCAGTGGTGTCAAACTTGATAAAGTGGCACGAGTTTTATCGGAGAGACCAGAAAGAAGGCGAAACCATTGCTGATTTTGTAGCCGCACTACGCCAAATAGGGGGAGCGTGCGAGTTTCTCAACTTAGATGAAGCGATGCGGGATCGAGTGTTATTGGGGTTAAGAGACTCAACCATACAGAGCAAGCTACTGAACAAACCCAACATATCAGTAGCCGAAGCTATTGCAGAAGCCTCGGCTGCTGAAGCCACCAAAAAATCGGCAGATAAGATGAAACAAATAAATGCAAGTAACGATGAAAAAAGCCCGGCCAGAGGAAAAAAACAACCTCCCACAACCACTCATACAAAGAACTCGAAGAGACGTCAGAATCCGGGGAGGAAGATGACGAAATCCACCGCCTATACGCAAACAAGAAAGGGCGCGAAAATAGAAATCGGCGGGAATGTGCTGGCTGCGGGGGAAACCATCCCCGAGCCGATTGCATATTCCTCAATGCCATTTGCAGAGCATGCAAGAAAAGGGGACATATCGAGAAAGTCTGCAGAAACAAAAAGAATTACAGCCCAAAGAGACGAAACGACTCCCCAGCAAAACCTGAGCCAAGACTCTCTGAGAGAAAGTGGCAGCGAAACAGGCAAGCCACTAACCAGGAGAAAGCATACCAAACTTTCACTATCGAAAGCGCTCAGACGGAAAGTGGGAAGAAAGTAAAAATAGTTGTAAAAATCAAAGACAGCCCCTGCGAGATGGAAGTTGATTCTGGATCGTTCCTATCCATGGTGTCGTGGGAAACCCTCAAAAAACTAATTCCAGACATCAAAATTAAGGAACTACAGAGACAAAAACTAACCCTCAAAGATTATCAGGGAAACCGAATTCCTGTAATCAGCCTGGGACATTTTCGAATCGCTTACAGGCAACATGTTGCAGTACTACCATTAACAATAGTCGACCGAGATCGACCAAGCCTCCTGGGTATCGAATGGTTCGCACCATTGGGCATCGGGATGACCGGAGTAGACCGGATGGCCGCAAGTGACTGGGAAGAAGACCTGATCCGAGAATTCCAGGACGTCTTTGATGGCTCCCTAGGCAGGTATCGGGGAACCCCCATTTCGTTTAGTCTAGACCCACAGATAACCCCTAAAAGACTAAAGGCCAGACGGGTTCCTTTTGCTTTAAAAGAAAAAATAGAGGAACAACTAAATAAATTGATAGATCAAGGGGTTTTAGAACCGGTCGAACACGCTACATGGGAAACACCAATTGTGACACCAATTAAGCCAGATGGGTCGGTTCGAATCTGTGGCGACTACAAGGCTACCCTGAACCACGCGTTGCAACAGAGCGCGTACCCGGTGCCAGTTGTGCAACACCTACTGCACTCTCTTGGGGGAGGAAAGGTTTTCGCCAAACTAGACCTGGCACAGGCGTACCAACAGCTCCCAGTAGACCCCTTAACGGCGGAAGCACAAACAATAGTGACTCACAAAGGGGCATTCAAATGTAACAGACTCCAATTTGGAGTAAGCGTAGCCCCAGGCGTTTTCCAGAGCCTCATGGAACGCCTGTTAAATGGCATAAGAGGGATCGTGCCATACTTTGACGACGTCCTAATTTCAGCCAAAGATGCAACACAACTTTAAAAAAGACTCAAAGAGGTCTTAAATAAATTCACAGAATCTGGCCTTAAAGTAAAGAAAGAAAAGTGCTGCCTAATGACTGATCGCGTCGAGTTTTTAGGATATTTAATTGATGGAGAGGGCATACACCCCACCGAAAACAAAGTAAGAGCTATCAAAGACGCACCAGAACCAAAGAATAAAACTGAGCTGCAGGCATTTTTGGGACTGATAAACTTTTATAATGTGTTCCTACCCCAAAAAGCCACAATAGCGGAACCATTGCATCGATTACTGGACAAGAAAACAATTTGGACATGGGGGTTTAGAGAAAAAAAGCTTTCCAAGGAATAAAAGACTTATTAACATCAAACACCGTTCTTATCCAGTTTAGCAACACACTGCCATTGACGGTGACCTGCGACGCCTCGCCATTCAGAGTCGGTGCCATCCTGAGTCACCAATTGCCTGATGGGAGAGAGGCACCCGTGGCATACTATTCTAAGACCCTGTCCAAAGCCAAGCGTAATTACAGCCAGTTGGACAGAGAAGCTCTAGCAATTGTCACTGGAGTGAAACGCTTCCACGAGTACCTATATGGAAGAACTTTTCAAATCGTAACAGATCACAAACCGCTACTAGGAATTTTGGCGGGAAACAAACCCACACCAAATATTCTGTCCCCACGAATGACCAGATGGTCAGAGTTCCTGGCAGCCTATTCCTATACTCTGACACATCGCCCAGGGAAACAAATTTCCCATGCAGACGCTTTGAGCAGAGCACCATTGCCATCAACAGAGGAAGACCCGGCACCAACGATGACAGCATTACAGATAGAGACTTGCCCCGATCTACCCATATCTGCGAATGATGTCGCCAGAGCCACCGCAAAAGACCCATTGACTGCCCGCGTACTTAACTGGGTAGGTAAAGGCTGGCCGGAAAACCAAAAAACTGAGAACTTTAAACCTTTCCGGACCAGACAAACTGAACTCTCAATCCAAAAAGGTTGTTTATTGTGGGGTGATCGGGTAATTATTCCTAACAAATTACAAACCAAGGTACTGGGTATGCTTCACAAAGGCCACCCGGGAATAGTTAAAATGAAAAGCCTTGCTAGAAGCTACATTTGGTGGCCGGGTATAGATAGGGACATTGAATACTGGGTAAACTCGTGCAATAAATGCCAAATAATCAGGCCGTCCCCGCCAAAAACACCCACAAGAGACTGGGAAACCCCAAGAGGCCCCTGGTCATGAATCCACATCGATTTTGTGGGTCCTACCAAGGGGCATACGTTTCTGTTGTCATAGATGGCATAATTTTTACCTCCAGCCAATTAGAGTATGCATCCACGACAATCAGAAACCGTTATAAAACAACTTGACAAGCTCTTTGCAACCCATGGCCTACCGGATGTCCTAGTGTCCAACAACGGGTCACAATTAACCAGTCTCCAATTCGAGCAATACTTAGCCTCCCTAGGTATAAGACATGCCCTAACCGTGCCGGTCCACCCGGCTGCAAACAGTAGGGCAGAGAGAATGGTCAGGTTTACCAAGGAGGATTTAGAAAAAATGGACACTGGGGATGTCCAAAATAAAATAAATCGATTACTCACCCTCCAACATATCACACCCAGTACTACAACCAACAAAACCCCAGCAGAATTACTGATGGGAAGGAAACTAAGGTCGCATCTAGACAGATTACACCCAAATTTCACACCAGAAACCCCCCCCCCCCGACTCCTCCACTCAATGCAGGACCTTTGCAATAGGTGACTTAGTTTGTGCAAAAATTTTTACCGGGGACCCATTATGGCTACCCGGAAAAATTACAGAAATAACAGGCCCCAAATCATACCAACTAATGGTAGACGACAGCAGGGAATGGAAGCGGCACATAGACCAGCATCGCTCCCGAAACATAGAACGAAATGCAAACACACAACCACACATAGAAAAACACGACGAAATTCAAACCAAAGAAGGGGGGGGAAATGCGAGAAATCAATAAAGAACCATTTAAATTAAACTCCGAAAACAATAACAATCAAAAATATGAGCAAATAAAAGACTCACTGTTTGAAGAAAGTTGCGAGAAGAGTCCATCCAAAGGGGCCAGCCAGGCCAGCTTGACCTGCCCGGAGGAAACGGGAGGGAGCGGCAAAACCGCCGGCCTAAGAAACTCAGGCGGCAGTAAAATGGCTGACTCACCCTTCCAGACGGTTCCATGGAGAAGGACGGAAGACACAGCAACCCCATCCGAACCGGTCGAAGCCTCCAACAATAATGAACCGCGCAAGTCCAGTCGAGTCAAGAGAAGCGCCACCTACCTGCACGACTACGTCACCATGTAGGACTGAACTAAGAGGGGAGGGGTGTTCTGTATATAAATAGTAGAATCCAAATAACCCATTCTGATTGGTCACAAAAAAACTAATGGCGATAGGTTCAAAAGGAACCAATCCCCAAAGCCGCACAAAGGTGGCAAAATCAAATGAATGTCATTGGCTACAAGCCGGCAGGCAGAAAAGTATAAAAGGGCTGTTGTGGCTTGAGCCAATGTTCCGTTTTGCAACTATACTTGAAATAAAGACTTGTTGTTGGAACCCGGTCTACCTCGCGTTTTTCCGGATGGAACAATATGGGCCAGTAATCTCTCACATTTGTGCATCTCCAACAAAGAAAATTTGATGTCCATCCTTTCAAATAGATTATTTGGGGAAATCAAGTTGCCTCAAACTATAATTTTTTGATCGTTCAATTTTACTTTTAAATCTATCAATAATACCTTAACATTTGCAAGCATTGACATGGTTTGTTCTGGAAAGCTTGGAATGGGGTTAAAAAAATAAACATCCAAAATACACTCTCTGGAACACTAATTATTTCTGTGAATAGAAAAGCCACAGGGAAGATTTTGTTTCCACTGTGGAAAGTAGGAACTACTATTTATTCTTGCTCCTTTATGTTGATTCTGGGCAGAATCATTTTGAAAATATTTCCCCCCATAAATTTGATAATGTGTGCATTATTGCATCATACTTTGAGTTATCTATAATTTGAAAACTTAAGTCCCATTATTTTATTTTAACTTTTTAAACATCCTCTTTAAACCATTACTAATATCACCGAATTTTCTTTAATTAGTGCATCTTGCGTATAAGAGCGGTATCCTGGAGATGTCCTAAAGGTGACCTGGAGGTGAAGACATTCGCCTCCTACTCAGAAAGCTGAGAGTTCAATTCTAGGCAGTGAGAGATGTTTCTTTATCAGAGCACAAAAAGAAAATATCTAGTGCAAACTCTGCACAGGAATCAGGAAGGGCATCCGGTCAGAAAATGCTCAGATCCATTCAGCTGCCTCAACTTCCCCAAACCCCAAAAACTTTAACCTTAGACTGTCTACTATTGACCTCACCCCTTTCCTAAGAGGTCTGCAGGGGGCGTGCATAAATGCGCACCAATGTGCCTCCTGTCCCTGTCCTATTGTTTCTTTTATTTTTCTTATATGTACCCATTTCATGTATTCATAACTATGTATATACTTATACCTATTGTCTTGTAAGCTATTGACAAATCAATAAATAAAATAAATAAATAAGTAAACAAACAAACTTCACCCTGATAAAAGGGATTACACAGGGTTGTAAAAATAATGGATAAGGATGCTTAAAGTTAGATAAAATCAACAACAATAGTGGAAGAAAGAGCATGGTTTTGTCTGTGAACAGTTCTGGTTTTTCTTTTTCTCCTATTTTTTGCTTTGTGTCCATAAGTTTATTGTGCCCTGTGTTCAAAATGTGACCTCTCGATGTATGGAGGAGTCATATGTCGGTGGGGGAGAGAAGCAAATTTACTTTTATTAGAAAATGGTGGAGCCAAATTATCCTCAACTTGCAACAGTTGGAAAAACAGAATTTCAGTTGCTAAGAGTGGTTGTTAAATGAATCATTAGATGAGTAGACCTAATTTTAAGACCATTTTACTGTACTCATTAAGGTAATCACCACAGACATTAAGCTAACCCAGTTTCCCCAAATTGACTTTGCTTTCTGGAATCTCGCTAGGGAAGATCACAAGTCATGATTTTTATTTATTTCTCAAATTTTGAAACTAATTCAAAATTAATAAGATTGGACCTTATTTTTCAACAATCATAATTTAAAAATTTACCATTCTTTGATAATGTTTGTTCATATTTCTTACTCATATCTGATTTATGATGGAAGAGTAACAAGGCATTAGACTAAACTGGCTCTGGTATTTTCTTTTGTATCTAATAATTCCTTTCTTTTGCTGCCTAACCCCAACAAGAGAAAAATTAATGGGGTCATTTTTCTTGGGTTGTTTTTTTTTTTTTTTGCTAATTGGATTTTAAATAGATGCCAAAATAGAGTCATTCCTGGCTCTAAACACACATATGATTGAGAACCAAACCTAAGTTACGCAACCCATATCAATTTTCTTCAATTTTTCTCTTTTTTGACTGTAATTCTGTACAAATAATGGAAATAGAGGATGTGAATAACGTCATATAATTTCAAAATTTCCTCTGAATTTCAAAATCCTGAAAAGATCCAACCCTGTCTTTGGCATTACATAACAGCCATGAAGCTTCTTTATGGAATTTGAGTAGTATCTGCAGGTCCAAAATTTATAATTTATGGGTATCAGTTTTCATATGTATCATTTTGTATTATTCATCAGTAATGTCTGCTGTTGTTCCATTTGTTGGAGTTTTTTTAAAGTTAAACCATTCAGTAAAAGGATTTAGTAGTAATTTATGTCCATTATCAGACACGAGGACGTCCGGAATGCCATGGGTGGCAAAAAGGGTGTCCAGTTGTTTTATTACTAATTCAGTTGTTGTTGATGGCATAATTTTTACTTCTAACCAGTTAGAATAGGCGTCCACAACAATCAGAAAGGTATGTCCTTTAGTTGGACCAGCGAAATCGATGTGGATTCGTGACCAGGGGCCCCATGGGATTTCCCAATCTCTAATGGGTGCTTTGGGTGGGGATGGTCTAATTTTTTGACATTTGTTACACGAGGTTACCCAGTATTCTATGTCCCTATCAATACCCGGCCACCAGACATAACTTCTAGCAAGGCTTTTCATTTTTACAATCCCCGGGTGACCTTCGTGTAGCATACTAAGTACCCTAGGTTGTAGTTTGTTAGGAATAACCACCCAATCACCCCACAGTAAACACCCTTTTTGAATAGAAAGTTCGGTTTGTCTGGTCCGGAAAGGTTTAAAGTTTTCAGTTTTTTGATTTTCCGGCCAGCCTTTACCTACCCAGTTCAGAACACGAGCAGTCAAAGAGTCTTTTGCGGTGGCTCTGGCAACATCATATGCTGATATGGGTAGATCGGGGCAAGTCTCTATTTGTAGTGCTGTCATCACTGGTGCCGGGTCTTCTTCAGTCACTGGCAAGGGTGCTCTGCTTAAAGCGTCTGTGTGTGAAATCTGTTTCCCCGGTTGGTGTGTCAGAGTGTATGAGTAGGCTACTAGGAACTCTGACCATCTCATCATTCTTGGGGAGAGGATATTTGGTGTAGGTTTGTTTCCCACCAAAATTCCTATTAGCGGTTTGTGGTCTGTTATAATTTGAAAAGTCCGCCCATATAGGTACTCGTGGAAACATTTCACTCCTGCGACAATTGCTAGTGCCTCTCTGTCCAATTGGCTGTAATTCCGCTCGGTTTTACATAAAGTCCTCGAATAATATGCAACAGGCGCTTCTCTGTCATCCGGTAGTTGGTGGCTTAGGATGGCACCTACTCTGAATGGGGAGGCGTCGCAGGTCACTATTAAGGGCAGTGTGTTGCTAAATTGAATGAGAACGTTTGAGGATGTTAGCAAGCTTTTAATTTTTGGGAAGGCTTGCTTTTCTCTGTAACCCCAAGTCCAAATTGCTTTTTTGTCTAAAAGACGGTGCAATGGTTCTGCTATAGTGGCCTTATTTGGCAGGAATACATTATAGAAGTTAATTAGTCCTAAAAAGGCTTGTAATTCGGTCTTGTTTTTTGCTTCTGGTGCGTTTTTAATCGCTTTAATCTTTTTGTCTGTAGGGTGTATACCCTCTCCGTCTATTAAATAGCCCAGGAATTCAACGCTATTCTTAATTAGGCAACACTTTTCTCTTTTTACTTTGAGGCCAGATTCCCTGAACTTAGTACTTCTTTGAGTCTGTTTTTTAATTGGGTTTCATCTTTGGCTGAGATCAGGACGTCGTTGAAATATGGTACGACTCCTTGTATGCCATTTAGGAGGCGTTCCATTAGACTCTGGAAGACGCCTGGGGCCACACTCACTCCAAATTGGAGTCAGTGACATTTGAATGCGCCCTTATGTGTGACTATAGTCTGTGCTTCAGCAGTTTCTGGGTCCACTGGGAGCTGTTGGTAGGCTTGTGCTAAGTCAAGTTTAGCAAAAACTTTTCCTTTTCCCAGGGAGTGAAGCAAATGCTGGACTACAGGCACCGGGTATGCGCTTGGTTGTAATGCGTGGTTCAGGGTAGCCTTATAGTCACCACAGATTCTAATGGACCCATCGGGTTTGACCGGTGTGACTATAGGTGTTTCCCACTTGGCATGGTCCACAGGTTCTAACACCCCTTGGGCTATTAATTTGTCGAGCTGTTCCTCTATTTTTGCCTTTAGTGCAAAAGGAACTCGCCTGGCTTTTATTCTTCGTGGGGCTATTTGGGGGTTTAGACTGAAAAAATGGGATTTCCCCGATACTTGCCAAGTGAGCCGTCAAAAACGTCCTGGAATTCTCGAATGAAGTCGTCTTCCCAGCCGGTTGTAGTCACTCGATCGATCCCGGTCATCCCGATGCCCAATGGCGCGAACCATTCGATGCCCAGGAGGCTTGGTCTGTCTCGGTCGACTATGGTCAGCGGTAGCACCTTGACGTGTTGTTTGTAGGCGACTCGGAATTGTCCCATGCCAACTACAGGGATTTGGTTTCCCTGATAGTCATTGAGAGTTAGGTGCTGCTTCTTTAATTCTTTGGGTTTGATACCTGGGACTAGCTGTTTTATTGTGTCCCACGATACCATGGAGAGGAAGGACCCCGAGTCCACTTCCATCTTGCAGTGTTTTCCTTCGATTTTTACAATGACTTTAATTTTCTTCCCGCTTTCCGTCTGAGCACTTTTTATAATGACAGTTTGGTGTGTATTGGCTTGCTTCTCTTGTTGCCACTTTCTCTCAGCTCGTTTAGGTTCAGCTCGTGTTGGGGAATTTCTGCGTCTCGTTGGGCTGTAGCATTTTTTGTTCCTGCAGACTTTCTCGATGTGCCCTCGTTTCTTGCAATGCCGGCAGATGGCATTGAGAAATCTGCATTCGGCTCGGGGATGGTTTCCTCCGCAGCCAGCACACTCCCGCCAATTCCTTCTTTCGCGCTCTTTTCTGTTCGTGAGCAAATGGTGGACTTCGTCGTCTTCTTCGCTCGATTCAATTGTTTCGGCCGACTCTTCGTAGTGGGTTGTGGTGGCAGGCTGCTTTCTGTCTTTGGTTGGTATTTCTTCGCTGTGTGTGTTCATCTTTTTCATGGCTATGGCAGATTTTTTCGCGGCTTCAGCAGCTGTGGCTTCCGCGATGGCTTCGGTTATGGTGATGTTGGGCTTGTTGAGTAATTTACTCTGTACGGTCGAGTCTCTCAGACCCAACACCACGCGATCCCTCATTGCTTCGTCAATGTTCAAAAAATCACACTCACCCCCTAGTTGTCTAAGGGCAGCAATGAAATCGGCGACGGTCTCTCCCTCTCTCTGGTCTCTGCGGTAAAATTCGTGTTGCTTTATTAAGTTTGACACCATCGGAGCGTAGTGTGCTTTGAGGATTCTTTGCAATTCTGGCCATGTTGGTTGTTTAACGTCTCGGGGCTTCGCAAGGGCCTTTGCCATCTTGAAAACCGTTGGCCTGCAGTGAGTCAGGAACACAGCTCTCTTGCGTTGCTCTGAAATGTCTTCCATTTCATTGCTCTCCAAATACCTTTGGAAGCGATCTGCATAGGAATCCCAATCCTCTTCGTTGGGATTGAAGGGTGCGGGCGGTGCGTTGTTTCCAGGCATCTTGGTTGTCATCTGGACTTCTTATCACCGCGTGCAGGTTTTTTCGTTTAGGACGATCCCACCTTCGTCACCAGTGTTTTGTTCGGAAAACACATGAGGTAGACCGGGTTCCAACAACAAATACTTTATTCTTTAACTAGTCAGTAAATAGGAACACTTGGCTGAAGCCGAGGCCAGCCTTTTATACAGGCTGGCTTACCTGCTTGCAGCCAATGGCAGTTGCTTAAATTTGCCGCCTTTCAGCAGCTCTTTGGATTGGTTCCTAGTGAACCAATCCAATCCTTAGTTTATTTGACCAATCAGGTTTGCAGATTTGGAGTCACCCACTTTACATATAGAACACCCTCCAGGATGGAAAACTGGGAGGCTTAATTGGTAACTGCAGCATGTCTTAAAGCTGGCAGATGAAACTGATGTTTTGAATGCAAAAATCGTTCAAAAAGGTGGGGCTACAAGAAACAGGCTGCGGGATACTGCATCAAAGGACAGTAACAGTTCTTATTCCTGGCATATGGATGTCACAAATTAGTCAGTTGTTTTTGCTTAATAAAAGGTCAAGAGCTGTATGTCGAGACATTTCCTTTTAGAACAGGGTGTACATTGAAAAATAAATAAATAAATATTCTATAAGCTATTAACATGAAACATATACAGGTAGTTTTAAAATTACAACTGTTCATTTAGTGACTGTTCAAAGTTATAACAGCACTGGAAAAAGTGGCTTGCAACCATTGTTCACACTGATGACTGTTGTACCCTCCCCATGGTCACTTGATCAAAATTCAGACGGTTGACAACTATCTCACATTTATGAAAGTTGTAGCATCCTGGATTTTTATGACCTTCTGACAAATAAAGTCAATGCAGGAGCCAGATTCACCAAACAACCACTTTAACCTTAGACTGTCTACTGTTGACCTCACCCCATTCCTAAGAGGTCTGTAAGGGGCAAGCATAACCGCACCAAGCTCCTTACAGTCCTTGTCCTAATGTTCCCTTTTATTCATATCCATTTCATGTATTCGTAATAATGTTTATGCTTATACCTGTTATCTAATACGTGCTTAATAAAATAAAGAAATAAAATAAATAAATAAATAAATAAAGCTAACTTAACCTGTTACTCTAATATTATTCTGTCTGTACTTGCATCCCTTTTGGTATCCAGTATCATTAATGTTAACCACCATTCCTATGTACTATAGAGTAATATTTATCAGTTCCCTTTCTTCAGCACCAAACAGTAAATAGCAATAGCAATAGCAATAGCACTTAGACTTATATACCTTCCTACTCTAGGAAATCTGTAGAACCAACTTTCAGAATAAGTGTTAGTCTTTGGAAATACCACCTACCTGACCATTCATAGGCTGTGTTCACACTTGGAAAATGTGGTTTGTTCAATCAGCCTGAGTAACCTAAGATGTTCATAAACATATGCTAATTGAAATATATCAAATCAAATCAAAGTTAAGGTTATATGTGAACCAGGCCAGTTGATTCTGGAAGACAATCCCTGCTAGTAAACCTTTTTAAAGTTTGAGAAATGTGCTATAGATTCCCCTACCTTCCTCTAAATCTTGTTCTCCTTTACTCTATGTGAACTTTCATGCTCAGATTACTCTAGATCTTTCTGGAATTCTTCCCTGTATTATGTCTTAATTATTTGTTGTGACATCTTCTAACCTTCAGGCCAGGGTTACACATTATGCTTAGTCAAGATGAAAATTATTTGGTTTTGGCTGAACAGATTGTGTTAACTCAATCACCTTTGTTTGGAAAACATGGTTTATGGCTGTGCCATGCAAACCTAGATAATTTTGAGTTATTCAATGAATTGTAGCTCATGTGTTATGAAAATCCACATGGATTTATTATGCGTACACTTTCAGCTTTTCATCAAACTTTCAATAGACAATCGTAGGCAACAACAACATTCTCACAGAGGGTCCTTTAACTTTATTGAAAAAGGAAGGGCAGCATAATTTTATAAAAATTTCAACAACAAAATATTTTCATGTTTTGGAACATATTTATGTCTGAATTCATTAGAGCAGATATTTTTTGGTAAACGCCCTTGATGGATAAGGAGATACAGCTGTTTAAAGGAAGAATCTCATATTCCCAACTTGAGTATTTATGGAGATTCTCAGTCATCCAGGTCATGGTGGTCCCAAAGGTGCTTTTTCAAGATTCAACTGGACTTTCTTTGTTTTTCCTTGAAGACCTTTCACTTCTCATCCAAAAAGTTTCTTCAGAACGAAGAAATTTCTTGGATTAGAAGCAAAACGTTTTCAAGGAAAAACAAAGAAAATCCAGATACTTCTTGAAAAAATACCTTTCTCAACTTGAGGTGTTTTCAAAAGCTCATTTCTCTTTCCCAGGAATAGACAAGATAATTAAATCCTGGATAGTTTTTTTACCATCTTTGCTGTTTGATCTGCTAGCCCAGGGGTCCCCAACCACCGGGCCCCAGACCGATACTGGTCCGTGGATCATTTTGTACCAGGCCGCAAAGAATGAATAATCATGATTAAAATATATATTAAAATATGTTTTTGCCCTTTACTATTGGGGAAGAATTGATTTTGCTGATCCTTGAAAAAGTGTTTCTGCGTGAAGCTGGTCCTTGGTACAAAAAAGGTTGGGGACCACTGTGCTAGCCAACTCTAACAAATTATTGTTACATGGTAGAGATACGTCTTTTTAGCTTTCACATTTCAACTGTTAATGCAGAAAGATTTGTTCTCTGTTACTGCAGAACTAACCTTGATAAAAAAAATATTTCAGCAAAATATTAGATATATTTCCGTAGTTGCTGTTAGGCATCATGACATAGGGCTGGATTACCTACAGCACTGTCTTTGTCCCATTACATCAGTCTGCTCCACTGGTCAGGCAGGGATGGTACATTGCAGACCCCACAGGTTAAAGACTTCTAAATGGTAGGCCATTCCAGAAAGACAGCCTTCTCCACCTTCGTGAGAAGCTTTTCAGCCTTTCAGAAATGTTTAAAGATTCTGCTATCAGATCTGGGGCCTATAAAGAAGCCTGCAACCATGGGGCTGGTTAGCAACCTGAAGGCCCTCTTTCTATCTTTCAACCAAATGTTAAGACTGAATTTTAACTATTCTTGCTTCTTTTTTAAAAACTGTATATGCAGTTTTATGTTTTTAATTTTGTACACTGCCTAACATTCTTTTGTGAGGGAGGTGGGAGGTTTCTAAATTCAATAAATGAATAACTAATAAATGGCAGCTTAGAGAAAAATGGCCTTTTGATGGAAGCAGATCCCGGATGTATTTCTATCAAGATTGTCACATATTTTAGTGTTAAGAGCAGATGGTTGGACTAGATGACCATCAAGTTCTTGTCCTGTTGCCAGTTTTGTGATTCCATCTATGCAAGTTCCAAATTCAAACTAAACATAAGTTTTCATTTTAGCTTTTCTAGGGATATTTTCTTTCACAGTGTGAGGTGGAAGCAGTTAAAAAAAACCACCGAAAGATTCGTTGATCCAAGGAAAACAAGGTTTTATTGCAGAGACGGGTTCCCTCAGGCATTGAAGGAACCCAGAGCAAAATTCAGGCAGCATTTTTATACCCTAACTGTCCGCCCCCTCGTACGAGGGCTTGGCTCACATTCTTTCTGTTTTCAAATTGACACATATATTTCGAAGGTTCATACTAGCTCCCTATCTAGCAAAAGTAGTTACACAGTTTCCGACATCGCAGCACTTTATTACAATTCCCCATTGTTCTAGCCTTATCTTGTTTTTTCTCTTGTGCACAAACTGGAACATTTTCTTATTTAGCAGAGCTACTGAGTTTGAGACACACTTCCTTATTCAATTCAATGGGCCATCCAACATGACTTCAGTTCTGCTCACAACAGACACCTTCATTCATAACCTTCCTTGCAGTGGTGGGATTCAAAAATTTTTACTATCAGTTCTGTGAGTGTGGTTTTGTGGCCGTGGCAGGGGAAGGATACTGCAAAATCCCATTCCTTCCCTACCCCACTCACCTGCTTTCCAGCTCCCTTCTCCTGTGCAGGGCAACAAAAGAAGACCCAGCTGATCAGCTGGGACTCGGGAGGCCAACAATAGATAAGGGCAGGGCCAGTCAGAGGTGGCATTTGCTAGTTCTCGAACCACTCAAAATTTCTGCTACTGGTTCTCCAGAACTGTTCAGAACCTGCTGAATACCACCTCTGCTTCCTTGGCTTATGTCAGGTAACAAATTGCGTTATAGATCTATGAGACTAATTACCAAACTGTATTATACTGTAGATCAATGCTAAATATAAGGCTGTTTTTATTTAGAAATGAAATGGAGAAAATGTTTTATCAAGAATTCTCTTTAGGATATTGATCTTTTTTTTAAGTAAAGTTTATTATAATTTAAAATACAAGTGAAAACAAAGATCAGAAAGGAAAAAAGAAAAGTAAGGGAAAAGGAATGCAAAGAAAAAAGGGGAAAAAAATAACCTGATTTTTTTTTGGTGCAGTAGAATATGAAATACTTCAATTTTTTTATTTATATTTCTAGTGGGTGCAAGCCATTTCTATAATAACAAAATTAATCTATTCATCAAAACCTAAATTCACAGTTTCATTTTTTCTGTTTGAAGCATGAAGTCCAGAAGTAGTTTCCAAGTGGAAACAAAACTGGATAAGTTATTCTCTATAATTAAAACAGTTAACTTAGTCATCTTAGCCAACTCCGTCACTTTTTCCATCCATTCTTCCATTGTGGGAACTGACATGTCTTTCAATTTTTTGGCATAAAAAATTATTTCCATTGTCAGTTCAAGTTCTTTTATACAACAGCCCCAAAAGGAAAACTTCTGGTTTCAACTTTATATTTGTTTTAAGAATCTTCTGAATTAATACAGATATTTGGCTTCAACATTTATTTGCTTTATCACAAGTCCACCAGAGGGATAACAGGTACCTTATTTATAATTACATTTCCAACAAACATTTGAGACACCTTTATTCATCTTTCATTAATTCTTGGGCCTTTTATATTCTTTTAATTTCAAATTATCATGCAGTATACATTTCAGTCCATTTGTCCACATATTTCCACATTGCTCAAGCATTATGTAAATGTTTTTTGCCCATTGAGTCACAAAGTGTTCAACATATTCATTTTTCATGTTCAATTTCAATAACCTTTTATAAACCTTAGCAATAATATGTTCATCATTACCACGTAATACAACTTCAAAGTTTTTGGGATATTTATCTTGATGTTAGTCAGACTTGTTACTCAATCTGTAATAACTTTCACTAAGTCCTTAGCTTCTAAGACTCAAATAGAATGGAATGCTGTGCTTAAATTAATTTTTCATCTTAGGAAACCATGCTTTCGCCACCTATGCTTCTGATTTTTTTTGGTTTCCATCCCAGTCTGCCTTTAACATCTTTGTGGCTAAAATGGATATGATATGTTCCATGCTTCCTCATTATCTCTTTCTAAGGCTGGCTACTTTTTCCAAGTCATACTTCTGTTTGGAACAAGATTTTCACTCTCATCTTCAACCTATATTTTGCACAGAATATTATTGTTGTGTTTATTTAAGCTTAATTTCTCAATAATTTTATCTCCCCTTTGTTGCATTGGGATTCATAACATCACACATGGAAGGAGTACATTTAAAAAATATATACACTTATTTTAATTTGAGAGGGAAATCAAAGAAGAAATGGTAGCATCAATTGAAGAGAATATTTGTAATCCTGGGTTGACTTGTGGGATACATGGAGCTTTCTGAGTGGTGGTATTGCAGATATTTCATTATCAAACTAGGTAACATCACCAGTGTACTTTTGATGATTAGATAAGATAGATTATAGAAAAATGAGAGTTTTGATGCAACTTGAAATAAGTTAAAATATCATTGTATTTATAAGTGCTTGAAGAATATTAGAAATTACTTCTTTATACCTGTAGGCTGTCCTGAGTCCCAGGGTTGGTTGAGCCTTGCTGGATGAAGATGTAATGAAAGGGCTTTGTAAAATTCCTATTATGGCTCCACCTGGAGTAGATCTTTGTTATGTAAAATAGGCCGGCCTAGGCCAGAGTAATGGCCCATTAGCAAAGGTGGGGGGGGGGCTCAGTTTCTGCTTCTGAGGCAAGTTTCTGCTTCTGAGTTTCTACTCTTTTTAGGGGAAATATTCTGCCTTTTTAATATTTCCCAGGATATTTCATTTTTCTAGAAAATGGGTGGGTGATAACTTCCTACAGAAGGAAGGAAGGAAGGAAGGAAGGAAGGAAGGAAGGAAGGAAGGAAGGAAGGAAGGAAGGAAG
>BLBF01000041.1:20403901-20437790 GCA_015471245.1 Laticauda colubrina
AAGGAAGGAAGGAAGGAAGGAAGGAAGGAAGGAAGGAAGGAAGGAAGAGTGTGCTTCTGTAATAAGGGAGAAATGGCAATGGGAATATGTTCACTGTTTCTGAGTGGTTTGGCCTTCTAACTCTGACAAGAAAGGCCTCCCATAATTCCTGCAGTTCTTCTTACAATTCCTCAGAAAGCGCTTTTAGGAAATCCCTTCACGAGTCACTAAATTACTGCTGAATTAGTGAAGAGTAAGTAAGGTGGTGACCTTTGTCTGGTTCCCTTCCTTCAAAGCAGAAAAAGTAAATTCTTTGATCTATAAGTATCAGATATGAGCAAGGCATCTAGAGAAAGACATGCAGTACAGTCTTAATTCAGCCACTCTGCATTCAACAAAGGAGAACTTCAGCTAACCTCTCAGCATGCTGGGTTTTGTTTTTATCTAGGCAAGATAAACTATTACATTTGTTTATTACTGCCACACTGTTTGGCAGTTGATGCAAACTGTTCCATCCGGAAAAACGCGAGGTAGACCGGGTTCCAAACAGCAATGTCTTTATTTCACTATATACAGCAAACGGAACAGTTTGGCTCAAGCCGCGGCAGCCTTTATATTTGGCTTGCCTGCCGGCTTGTAGCCAATGGCATTTACTTGATTTTGCCCCTTTCGGCGGTTCTCCTGGATTGGTTCTTAGTGAACCAATCCCATGCAGGCTTTTCTGGCCAATCACATTTGAGACATTTGGAGTAAACCATTTTATACAGAACACCCTCCCCCCTTAGTTTAGTCCTACGTGGGTGACGGAATCTTGCAGATAGGTGGGGCTTCTTCTGACTCTACTGGACTTGCGCGGTTCATTTTCACTGGAGATTTCAACTGGTTCGGATGGGGTTGCTGTCTCTCCAGCTCTTCTCCATGAAACCGCCTGGAAAGATGAGTCAGCCATTTTGCTACCGCTTCAGTTGCTCAGGCCGGTGGTTTTGCCGCTCCCTCCTGGCTTTCCTGGGCAGGTCGAGCTGGCATGGCTGGCCCCTTCCAGGATGGGTTTCTCTTCGTCTGGATTTTTTCTGCAAGTCTCATCTAACCGTAAGTTTTCTTTTTGCTTTTTTTGATTGGTTAGATGTTCTGGATTTATTTTAAAAAGTTCTTTATTATTATTTTCTTGTATTTCCCCCCCTTCTTTGGCTTTGTTTTCGTCGATTTTTATTATTTGGGGTTATGTATTTGTATTTCGTTCTATATTTCAGAAACGAAGCTGGTCTATGTGCTGCTTCCATTCCCTGCCATCGTCTACGGTTAGGCGATAGGACCGGGGGCTTGTTATTTGTGTGATTGTGGCTGGAAGCCATAGAGGGTCCCCGGTGAAATTTTTTGCGTAGACTAGGTCGCCGATTTCAAACGTGCGGAAACGGCTGGAGGAATTGGGGGGTCTTTCCAAAGTGTAATTTGGATGTAACCTATCTAATTGTGACCTAAGTTTTCTCCCCATTAACAATTCCACTGGGCTTTTGTTCGTTACAGTGCTGGGGATGATATGTTGGAGGGTGAGTAGATGGTTAATTTTATCCTGGATATCCTTGAGGTCCATTTTTTCTAAACCCTCTTTAGTAAACCTGACCATTCTCTCGGCCCTACCATTTGCTGCCAGGTGGGCCAGCGCGGTTAGTGCATGGCGTATACCTAGGGAGGCTAGGTACTACTTAAATTGTATGGCGGTTAATTGAGGCCCATTGTCGGACACTAGGACGTCCGGCAATCCATGGGTTGCGAATAGTTTGTTGAGTTGTTTAATGACCGCATCGATTGTCATAGATGACATTACTACAACTTCCAACCAATTTGAGTATGCATCTATGACAATCAAAAAGGTATGCCCCCTAGTAAGACCCGCAAAGTCAATATGGATCCGAGATCAGGGGCCTCGTGGGGTCTCCCAGTCCCTTATGGGTGCTTGTGGTGGGGAAGGTCTGGTTTTCTGGCATTTAGTGCAAGTAGCAACCCAGTATTCAATATCTTTATCTAAACCAGGCCACCAGACATAGCTCCTAGCTAGGCTTTTCATTTTTACAAAACCAGGGTGGCCCTCGTGAAGCATGCCCAACACTCTAGTTTGTAGTCTAGCAGGAATTACCACCCGATCACCGCACAATAAACAGCCTTTTTGAATTGAAAGTTCAGTCTGTCTGGTCCGGAAAGGTTTAAAGTTTTCAGTTTTTTGGTTTTCCAGCCAGCCTTTACCTACCCAGTTTAAAATGTCGGCAGTCACTGGGTCCTTGGCGGTGGCTCTGGCGACATCGTTTGCAGATATTGGCAGTTCGGGGCATGTTTCTATTTGCAGGGTGGTCATTGTTGGCGCTGGGTCTTCCTCTGTCGTTGGCAGCAGTGTTCAACTTAATGCGTCTGCATGGGAGATTTGTTTCCCGGGTCAATGTGTCAATGTTTAAGAGTATGCTGCTAGGAATTCTGACCATCTAGTCATCTGCGGGGACAAAATGTTCAGTGTAGGTTTGTTTCCCACCAGAATTCCTAGTAACAGTTTATGGTCAGTTACAATGGAAAATGTTCTTCCATAGAGGTACTCGTGAAAACGTTTCACTCCGGCGACAATTGCCAGGGCTTCTCTGTCTAGTTGACTATAGTTACGTTCTGCTTTAGAAAGAGTCTTTGAGTAATAAGCGACGGGTGCCTCTCTCCCATCTGGCAATTGGTGGCTCAGGATGGCACCGACTCCAAACGGTGAGGCATCGCAGGTGACCGTCAATGGAAGTGTGTTACTAAACTGGATAAGAACGGTGTCTGAGGTTAATAAATTTTTTATTCTCTGGAATGCCTTTTGTTCTCTGTGACCCCAAGTCCAATTAGTTTTCTTATCCAGCAAACGGTGTAATGGTTCTGCTATCGTTGTTTTGTGGGGGAGGAATATGTTATAGAAATTTATTAGACCCAAAAATGCCCGCAATTCCGTTTTGTTGTTTGGTTGTGGTGGTGGGGCCTTGACCTTTTTTTCTGTAGGGTGTATACCCTCTCCATCAATTAAGTAGCCCAGAAATTTGACGCGATCAGTCATTAAGCAGCATTTTTCCTTTTTAACTTTCAGGCCGGATTCTCTAAATATTGTTAGCACTTCTCTTAGTCTTTTTTCTAGTTGGGTCGTATTTTTAGCTGAAATTAGGACATCGTCAAAATATGGTATGACCCCTTTTATTCCATTTAAGAGGTGTTCCATGAGGCTTTGGAAAACGCCTGGGGCAACGCTTACTCCAAATTGAAGTCTGTTACACTTGAATGCCCCTTTGTGAGTTACTATTGTCTGTGCCTCGGCCGTTAATGGGTCTACTGGAAGCTGTTGGTATGCTTGTGCTAAATCAAGTTTGACAAAAAAATTTCCTCCCCCGAGTGAGTGTAACAAATGTTGTACGATTGGCACAGGATATGCGCTTTGTTGTAGCGCATGGTTCAGGGTAGCCTTGTAGTCTTCACAGGTGCGTACCGACCCATCAGGTTTAACCGGTGTTACTATTGGCGTCTCCCACCTAGCATGGTCAATAGGTTCTCAGACCCCTTGGTCAATTAATTTATTCAATTGTTCCTCTATTTTTGCTTTTAATGCAAAGGGAACTCGTCTGGCCTTTAATCTTCTAGGGGCCACCTGGGGTTCTAAATTAAAGGAAATTGGGGTCCCCCGGTACCTGCCTAGGGTGCCATCGAAAACATCCTGGAATTCGTGAATCAGGCTTTCTTCCCAGTCGGTTGCGGCTACTCGGCCCACTCCGGTCATTCCGATGCCCAATGGTGCGAACCATTCGATGTCCAGGAGGCTGGGTCAGTCTCGGTCGACTATTGTTAGAGGCAGGACTTTGACATGCTGCTTGTAGGCAATTTGGAAATGTCCTAGACCTACCACAGGGATTCGATTCCCTTGGTAGTCCTTTAGAATTAATTTTTGTTTCTGGAGTTCTTTTAATTTGATATTTGGGACCAGTCATCTGATTATGTCCCAAGACACCATTGACAGGAAAGATCCCGAATCAACTTCCATCTCACAGGGGCTTCCTTCAATTTTTACGATGATTTTGACTTTTCTCCTGCTTTCCGTCTGAGCGCTTCCGATAGTTTGATGGGTCTTTTCTCGGTTACTGGCTCGTTTGTTGCATTCCCACTTTCTCTTGGCTTGCTTCGATTCAGCTTGTGGTGGAGAGTTACTGCGTCTGTTAGGGCTGTTATTTTTGCGATTCCTACAGACTTTCTCGATGTGTCCCCTTTTCTTGCAAGCTCGGCAGATGGCATCAAAGAATCTGCAATCGGCTCGAGGGTGGTTTCCTCCGCAGCAGGCGCATTCCCGCTAGTTTCTTTTTTTGCGCCTTTTTTTTGTTGGCGTACAGGCAGTGGACCTCATCGTCATCATCTTCGGATTCTGATGTTTCGTCAAAATCTTCGTGATGTGTGGTGGTGGGAACTTGCTTCTTTCCTCTGGCTAGGATCGTTTCGTCGTTATTCGCATTCATTTGCTTCATAGTGGTTGCTGACTTTTTCGCAGCTTCTGTGGCTGTGGCTTCTGCAATTGCTTCAGCCACTTTTATATTGGGTTTATTTAGCAATTTACTTTGTAAATTAGAGTCTTTTAGGCCTAGGACCACTCGATCTCGCATGGCTTCATCTAAGTTCAGGAACTCGCACACTCCCCCCAGTTGTCGGAGGGCTACCACAAAGTCAGCGATGGTCTCGCCTTCTTTTTGGACCTTTCGGTAGAACCCGTGCCATTTGATGAGATTTGACACTACTGGTGCGTAGTGGGCCTTTAGCATCCGCTGGAGTTCAGGCAAGGTCATTTGTTTTACATCTCTGGGCTTCGCCAATGCTTTGGCCATCTTGAACACGGTTGGTCCATAATGTGTTAGGAAGACAGCCCTCTTACGCTGGTCTGAGATCTCCTCCATCTCGTTGCTTTCTAAATACATTTGAAAACGGTCTACGTAGGATTCCCAATCCTCTTCATTGGGATTGAAGGGTGCGGGCAGTTCATTATTTCTGGCCATCACTTCTAGCCTGGATTTTCAATTCGCCGCGTGCACAGTCTCACGTTTTAGGACAATCCCACCTTCGTTGCCAGTGTTCCGTCCAGAAAAACGTGAGGTAGACCGGGTTCCAAACAGCAATGTCTTTATTTCACTATATACAGCAAACGGAACAGTTTGGCTCAAGCCGCAGCAGCCTTTATAGTCGGCTTGCCTGCTGGCTTATAGCCAATGGCATTTACTTGATTTTGCCGCCTTTCGGCGGTTCTCCTGGATTGGTTCTTAGTGAACCAATCCCATGCAGGCCTTTCTGGCCAATCACATTTGAGGCATTTGGAGTATACCATTTTATACAGAACACAAACACTTTTAAATCAGTGTTTTCAAACTTGGCAATTGTAAAATGTGTGAACTTCAACTCCCAAAATTCCTCAGACAACGTGAAGCCAGCACATCATAAAGTTGCTAAGATTGAAAAACGCTGATATAAAAAAAGTAAAATATTATGCATCCCAAATGCTATAACTGTGTTCCAAAAAGATATTCCCTTTCTACAATTGCAAATAGTTGATCTTCTTTGAATCACATTCTGGTAAATATTTTGTCAAGAGAAATGAAAAATTTTGGACAGAATTTTCAAAACTGAACATGGTAGAATCTGTGAGCTTCTTCATCTATGATTACATTCTTTTTTTACCTCTGTGGTTGAGTATGGAGTAAAAGTTAGCTTTTAGGGCCTCGGGTTATGGTAGTGAACAGGGCTGCCACAACGAAGTATGCAAGTAGTGTTCTGCCCAAAGGTGGCAATGACATTGGGCATGCCAAACAATGGGAAGGTTAGTAACCCAGTGTTGCATTGCAGGGCATTAGCCTGGAGAAAAATTTTGTCTAGTTATTACTCCAAACATCTGTGCAAGTGCTGCAGAAGAAAGGGGAGAATTAAGCATTTGGAAGTAACAATTACTACAACACATGACTCTGGCAACAAAAATCTTTTTGAATGAAGGGACCTAACAGGTCAGCAACAATCCAGGTTGTGAAGCTTTCTGTATAATCGTACAGTGGATAAAATTTATTTTATCATTGAGGTTTAATTTTTTCTTTCTATTTGAGAATTTACCTCTGAATTTTTAAAAATGATAATGATGGTTTATATTCAAAGCATAACAGGAATTGCTTCCCACCCCACTCAAAATAATCAGTATAAGATGCTGTCAGTATAAGATGCTGCTTCAGAATATGTTTCAGGATAGCAGAGCTGGATCAGACGTCTTATAGTCCAATCCTCCTGTTCAAGTTGGAGATCCTAAGCCATTTCAGAAAAATGGCTGTCCAATCTCTTCTTAAAAACCTTCAATCACAGAGCACCCAAAACTTCTGAAGGCAAAATGTTTCACTGGTTAATTGTTTTAACTGTCAGGAAATTTCTCCTCATTTCTAGAAAATGGAAATTGATTAGTTTCCATCCATTGCTTCTTGTCCTGCCTTCAGGTTCTTTGGGGAATAGATTGACCCCATCTTCTTTGTGGCAATCTCTCAAATATTGGAATACTGCTATCATATCGGCCCCTGCCCTTCTTTTCATCAGACTAGTCATACAAATTCCTGCAACTTTCTTCATATGTTTTAGCCTCCCTAATCATCTTTGTTGCTCTTTTCTGTTCTTTTTCTTGAGTCTCAACATATTTTTCAAGCCTATGACTCAGACCAACAAAAGATTGGCACCGATCATAACACACCACAGAAAGTATGTGATGGAAAGGTTAGACTGAGCTATGGATCCTTGATATCTATGGTTCATCTTGCTGGAGGAGAGTTGAGAGGGTTGAAATCCACACATCTTAAAATTGCTGAGATTGAGCAGCACTGCCCTAAATTTTAAAGGAAACCGACATTCCTGGCAGTTTCCTGGAATCAGGATACTATTGGCATGTAGAATGGAAGAATGGTTAAATTGGAAGTGGCATAGAGCCTGAAGTGGTATATTTTTGTTAGCTTAATACCACCTCAGGACTTTTCACTGTGCAAAAATAAAAGAGAAAGAGAAGCAAGAAAAGAGACAACTCTCTTGCAAGAATAGGAAGGAAACATCCGGAGCAGATGATGGAATATTAGGATTTTTCATTTATTCATTATTTATTCATTTGTTCAATTTGTATAAATGTTTGATCTGTCACTTTGAATGTGCAGAGATGATCATTATTTTGTGTTATTTTATATGGAATTATAAATTCCTTATAATTTCTTACTTTTTTCTATTGTTATTTTACTCAAAGTTTATATTACATTTTGTGATGAGTTCACAATAAATAAAGCCACTACTATTCCTACATCCTCTGCACTAAGAGAGACATACTGCCCCAAGAGAATCAGAAGGAGGATGGGAACATCATTTCTGACTACCGGTAACAAATTAGATTAAAAAGCAAACACTTTTATGAATTGCAGTTCATTTAATTAGATGCATTGAAAGAATATGTCTTTTAATAAATAATATTAGCTGAAAAAGTATTTCCAGATTTCTTATTTTTGCCACCATAGACAAACATGGCTCTTCTTCTACAAGGCCCACAACAGAAGCCACAGAGTTACACTTATGAAAGGCTTCAGACCTTTCGTTGGCATTTTATTTTCCAGTTTGCATTTTTTTTCTGGCAGCAAGACTTTTACCATCTGTGTCTGTTTATGCTGAGAATAAAAGTCTCATTAAGACAGAGTCTAAAAAGTGCCCAGAATTAGTGAACTTCCAACCTATAAGTCTAATTAAGCTATTTCTCTTTCTTACTTTTCTACCCTTTTTTGACTGTATTGACAATCCTTCTATGAATCGGTTCATCACTGCCAAGCTCATTTTAATTTGGAGAAACAAAGAACAAAATTTGAATTTATTATGAGTTCAGCAAAAGTGTTAGAAATTTTTAGATTTGAGAAGGCAGAACAGTACTTTGAAGCAGGGGTGGGATTCAAATTTTTAACAACCGGTTCTGTGGGTGTGCCTTAGGTGGTGGGTGTGGCTTGGTGGTCATGTGACTGGGTGGATGTGGCTTGGTGGTCATGTTATTGGCTGGGTGTGGCCAACTCAATATCACTCACATTGAGACACGCATCTCCTCACCTGTCTTCTTAAGACTGTGGGGATGCTGCAACAGTCATAAGTGTGAAAAATGGTCATAAGTCACTTTTTTCAGTGCCATTGTAACTTTGAATGGTCACTCCACACAAGCAAAGTACTAGCAAAGGAGGAAAAAAAACTCCAGAGATGTTCCTGAGACAGGAAGTCCAGTCCTGCCAAGAATGTAATAAGAGTTAACGGAGAGGCAGTTTCTGTAAGCAACACCAGAATGTTTCCTTCTTGCCTTCCTTCCAGGATTAGGCCAGTAATTTCTTCTAACAATTGGTTCTCTGAACTGCTTAGAATGTTAACAACCAGTTCAAACAAATAGGTGTGAACTGGTAGAATCCCACCCCTGTTTTGAAGCAATTTCAATGCATGATTTGAATTTAGTGCTATTCAATCTGAAAAAGATTGCTCTTCTTATACTTGGCAAGGAATGACTTTGTTCACATCTAGTACTAAACCACAGTGTGGTTTGTGTGGCTTTAACTTCATATGTTGCCTTATACACTGCCATTGTAATTTGCAATCCATGATTTCTAGTTTAATCCAAACAGGCCAATTCGATAAATCATGGTTTAACACAATGTATATGAGAAAGAGCAATGTGTTCAAAACAAGGCTCCTATCCCAATTATCAGGTGGTTTATAAGTATCAAGGAATGTCTAATACAGATAGTCACCATTTAGCAACTGCCTCATATAGGTAGTTCAGTTACTATATGATGAAAAAATAACTTTTCCCATACTTATGACCTTCAAAAGTCTGTAAAATAAAGGAAAGCTGAAGTAAGGTTATAAAATCAAGATATTTCACTTAGACACCACTATATGTAATGACCAAGTTATTGATCAAAATTGTGATTACTTACTGAAAACTACATTTTCATTATGAAGAATTGTTTGCTTTAGTTTGCAAGAGAAGAAAATGCTCCCTTCCTTCCTTCTCTTATCAATTGGCAGTAAAGTTATGTTCCTAAAATAAGACAAATCAGTAAAGATTCAGACAGGCAATTTTTATCCCAGGGACTTCAATTGCAAACTTCAAATTTCCAGAATTCTCTAGCCAGCAGCATCCACTCATATTCAATTTGCCAAGGTTGACAAAACACTGCTTTAGTCAATCACTACAACACAGTTATGCTTTTTAAATATATCAAACTCTTAACAGCCCCTTTATCAATATAAGGCAGGAATGTCAAACTCAATTTCATTGAGGGCCACATCATCAAGGTTGTGTTTGATCTTGGGGCTTGGGGTGGGCATGGCCAGCTCGACGTCACTCATGTTTTGATTTGTCAATTGCTTACAAGATAATAGGTATAAGTATATACATAGTTATGAATACATGAAATGGGTACATATAAGAAAAATAAAAGAGACAATAGGTGGTCTGGGTGCTTTGCCATTGAAAACGGACTCCTGAGCTCTGTTTCCGGCTGTGACAGCCTCCTGAAACCCTCTGCCAGTGAAAACGGAGCTCTGTGGCCTTCCCAAACTCCATTTTTGCTGGCAGAGGCACTGCAGGTCGGTCAGCTGTTTCCAAGGTGGCCCCATGGGCAGATTTGGCCTGCAGGCCTTGAATTTGATACCCCTGATATATAAAAAGTGATCCTTCCAAAATCTACAACTTCCCCCAAAATGCCTGAGTCTTTATAAGTTGTTCTGCCTAAGTTTGCAACTTTTTTGTTTAACCTGGAGACATGTCTGTCTCACTGATCAATGATACATTGATGACTCTTAGGACTAAAAATCTTAATACAAGCTTGGCTAAAACAGTGCAAAATTATACATTATTATTATACACAGATGTTGTTGATATTAATATATAATGTTAATATGTCAGGAACAAAAGCAAACATTGGACTTGCCAAGAAAATGTCAGAATGACTAAGGAAGAACTGAGGCATGTTTCCACTATATTACAACCAAGAATTTCATTAGTAATCAGAAAATGGTATATTGTAGAAGATTCTTTGCTTTTGCAATTTCCATCTATCACTTTTGCAATTTCCATCTTCCACTTTTGCTGTGCTTTCCTCATGTCCCAGAATTGGGGGCTGCTCCTGTCATCCTAAATCAGTATTTTTCAAACTTCGCAACTTTAAGATGTGTGTGGATTTCAACACCCAGAATTCCCCAGTCAGTATAAAGTTAGGTCTGACTCAAATCTGCTTTGCTTAAGTCTTGCAGCACATAGCCCTCTTTTCGACAAGAAACTATAAGTTTTTTAAAAAAAAAAACCTGCCCAACTGGTTTTAGCTGAATTAGAACAGTGTTTTTCAGAATTTTTCAGAGTTGAAGTCCATACCTCTTAAAGTTTTAAAAACTAAATCTGGCTAGTCAAACAGAGTGCTCTTACTGCACATAATAGGACTATGTTCTCCTGTTGTTTATAGGGATTGGTGGTTTCCCCTGGGTGAAATTCAAAAATCACAAACTAAGGGAAAAGCCATCACCAATCACTAAACAAAATGTCTGCCAGAATAATGCTTGTATAAACTGGCATTTTTCCCTATTCCCTTTTTTTTGAAGGACCTGATTATGTATCCACTGAAAGAGTTCATCTCATATTACAACTAGTCCAGAGGTAGCCATTGAATAAGTGTTCTTTGGATTCATAGGATATATATAGAAGTATAGATGAATCCATGTGAATTTTCTGGTTATCCATTTGTCAGCCAGAAAGCCTATGAAATACTAAGTGGCAGAGATTTGAGAGGGTTATTTTTAAAACTTTTGACTATCAACCAATGGCAGTCCAGATGCGTGCAGTGGAGATATAGCCACTAGATAAATACCATTGAAAATGTGGAAATGTTTGAAATGTGCTGCATATGCAGGTACAAATGATAAGTTGATCTGTCCTTCAGATGGTTTTGGAATTGGTGATTCTAGTTTCTCTTACAATAAGAGCAATTATAAATGATAGCCCTTTTTAAGGCTATCATTTAATGCTATTTATGTATGCTTTAAAGCTTTAATGCTTTAATGCCTTTGATGCATACATAAAGTCCCATGGACCACCAAATTCATAGAAAGCACAAGTGGAACTGGTACCAAGAATAAGAATGGGGTGAATGGGTATCCATCAATCAGGAAGTGCAGGGGAAATAGCAATTAAAACTGGAGTTCTGATCAGAATAGTCACAGAACCTGGTGACTGTTGTACACACAAGGGAGCAGTCCCATAACTGATCTGCCTTGCTCACTGAAGCTAACCACCTCCTCCATGCACTCTTATCTACATGGAAATTTTGAGCAAGTGAATACACATTTCCATGCAGGATCACCTAATCCATCTTCAAGCTGCACTAAGATGCCTTAAACTGAGAGTAAGATCAAGGCAACGTTCTCCATGGCATATGATAAGAGGTACATCTTTGCATCAAGATGAGGAAGCTATATGCTTGGTCTTTAAAAATGGTTAGTTGGAAATTGTTAAAGAGTTTTTGGAATCCCATACTTAACAGTATTCACAAATACATTACATCTTTAATTTGGGCATATCTGGTTTTAGGACCATCTGCTATAAATGTGTGCTGTTATTTCAAAATGTCTAGCTATATTCACCCATCATAGTGGGGAAGAATTAAAAATAATTCTATGAAACAAAAGGACACTGTGCTATAGTTTTTAACCATTCCCTGTTCCTCAAGAATCAGGACAGGCTAAACAAACTGTGGTAGTTCTTTATGTACAGTAGTTAGATTTGTGGAGATGTGTCAGGAAAACCATAAATATTTCTGCTGATATACTTTTTAAATAAAAGAAATAATAAACTAGCTGCTCAGCGAAGATAGCAAAAAAGAACCTGAAATATTCCTATTTGGTCTTAGCTGTCCCTGATAATAAAATATTGATAAAAATCTAGCCAAAGAATAGTATTGGTCAAAGGACTTATCTGATTGGATTGAGTTCAAGTCCAGGGAATTTCAAAGCCAAATAATTTGTACTCTAGGTTTATATTTTTATGTATTTTAAGCCCCTGTCACACTGCACCAATGGATGGAAAGAGGATGTAAAACGGAGAAAAACACTTGTCATCCGTTGATTAATGCGATGTATCCGTTCTGTACTCACTGCGTCCATTTTTCATCCTCTCTATCCGTCCAGCATCCGTCTATTGACGTTTCATCCGCTCAGAAAGTCCAATGCGTCCGTTCTGCATCCGCTAGGCATCTGCTAGGCATCCGTTCTGCATCCGTTACGCATCCGCTATATCCATGAGGCATCCGCTGCGCATACTCACAACTCCATCCGCTCCAGCGGTAAACGGACGCAGGGAGGAAGTGGAACAGACGCAGAATGGATGCAGAACGGATGCCTAGCAGATGCAGAATGGAAACAAAGCATTTTAAATGGAAAAAACGTTCGCAGAGGGGACCTATCTCGGATATTAAGGATGTCTAGAGGATGCCTAGAGGATGCAAAGGGACACCTAGGGGAAAACCTATACTGCCTATAAAAAGGGGGAACAACTCACCTAGATCTCACTTTCAGACCAGCAGCCCTGTGGTGCAGACCTCTGCAGCCTTCATCTAACTCTTGCTCTTCCACAGCATCCAGTCATGTCCACCGTGAATCGTAACAAAGTCTTTTTGGCAGCCACCATCCTTTTGCAACAGTGCGAAGCCATCTACAGGCTCTGTGAACTCTACTACAGGAAGAAAAAGAGGTGGCCAAGAAGCGTCTGGGTACGAAGATGGATCAGGAGAAGAGCAGAGTACGGACTGTACAACAAGCTGATGGTGGAGCTCAGGAACGAAGATAATCGGGCATTCCAGAACTTCATGAGGATGCCTCCAGCCATGTTTGACGAAGTTGTGCAGCGGCTGACACCCAGGTTGACCAAGGCAAACACCAACTTCCGGCCCAGCCTGGACCCTGGACTGAAGGTGGCACTGACTCTGCGGCACCTGGCCTCTGGAACCACATACAGAAACATGCAGTATGCGTGGAGGGTGCCACACAACACCATCAGCATTGTGGTCAGAGAAGTGGTGCAGGCCATCATTGAAGAATACATGGAGGAGCTCCTCCAGTGCCTCTCCACTGAAGAAGGATGGAAGAAAGTTGCAGAGCAGTGGTATCAGAAGTGGAACTTCCCCCACACCGTTGGAGCCATCGATGGCAAGCACGTGGCCTGCAAATCTCCAGCCAAGTCGGGGTCCACTTATTTCAACTACAAGGGCTTCTTCAGCATCATCCTCTTTGCCATGGTCGATGCTGACTACAAGTTCATGTGCATCGATGCTTCAGGCAACGGCTCATCTTCAGATGCCCAGGTATACAATGCCAGTCACCTCAAGGAGGGGCTGGAACGCAACCTCATCGTGGGCTTCCCAGATCCAGACCCCCTGCCCAACGACAAGCAAGATGTGCCCTACTTCATCATGGGGGATGACGCCTTCTCCCTCAGAACCTACCTCATGAAGCCCTACACCTCCAAATACCTCACCTGTGAAGAGAGGATCTTCAACTACAGGCTGTCCAGGGCAAGGCGGGTGATGGAGAACGCCTTTGGCATCCTGGCCAACAGGTTCCAGGTACTTCTCACCACCATGCAGCATCGATGCTGTGAGGAGCATCATGGCAGCTTGCTGCATCCTGCACAATTTCATGCGCACCCGCTACCCAGTCTTGCAGAACAGGCTCGTGGACCGTCAACAAGGCAATGGGGACATGGAGGCTGGGGAATGGAGGCAAGGGCAAAACCTGATAGACACTGAGGATGTGCGAGGCCCCAACAGAGCCTCACATGAAGGGAAGAAGCAGCGCAACCTCCTGAGACACTGGTGCAACTCCCCAGCTGGAGCAGTGGAGTGGCAAGACAGGATGATAGATGGTTAATGGATGCTTCCTTGAGCTTGCCTCATAACACTGATGAGATTGTGCCATGTATGTTGAATGGCCCTACAATGAATAGGGCATTAATAAAAAGCTTTGTTTATTTTGAAATTTGTTGATCAATGAATAAATTGTTATTGATAAAAAAGGGCCATATGTGTGGCAGCTGGGGGGGTGGACCATACAGTCCTACTATGCTTGCACTGGAGGTTTATCTATCCCACAGCTATCTTAACCCATCCCAAAGGTATCCCTGCCCATCCCACTGCTATCCTTACCCATCCCACAGCTATTACACATCCCACAGGTATCCCTGCCCATCCCACTGCTATCTTAACCCATCCCTCAAGCACGCAAAAGCTTAAACCATTTCTAAAAGTTTCCACCAAGACTTTATTAAAAAAAAGAAATGAAGCAAGTGTGTGAATCAAAGATAGACTTTATTAACAACAAGCTATAAAACAAAAATGAGTCTCTGCCACTCCTCTTGGTCGCTCAGTCTCAGGGGTGAAGGGTCCAGGTGCTGTGGAGGTGGCTGGTGCTGGAGTGCTTGTCTGATCCCCCGCATCATCAGCTCCTCCAGAAGCAGAAGCAGCAGAAGCTCCAGCCCCAGAAGAGCGAGCCCGTGCTACAGAAGCCCCAGCAGAACCAGAGTGAGGGCCAGGGGGTGGGATGGTGCCAGGGCTGGCAGCAGATGGCTGAGGCTTTCTGTTCTTCCCCATGGTTGTGGGGTTGCTGGCTGGCAGGGAGGCTGGCAGGAACCAAGGCTGGCACCAAGGCTGGCAGGAAGGCTGGCAGGAAGGCTGGCAGGGAGGCTGGCAGGCAGGCAGGCACCAAGGCTGGCAGGAAGGCTGGCAGGCAGGCACCAAGGCTGGCAGGAAGGCATGAACCAAGGCTGGCAGGAAGGCAGGAACCAAGGCTAGCAGGAAGGCAGGCACCAAGGCTTGCAGGAAGGCAGGCACCAAGGCTGGCAGGGAGGCAGGAACCAAGGCTGGCAGGAAGGCAGGCACCAAGGCTGGCAGGGAGGCTGGCAGCAAGGTTTACAGCAAGGCTTGCAGGCAGGCATGCAGGCAGGGCAGGCAAGGCTGTCAATCCGTCCGGTAGCAGGTCTTTCCTCTGAATGGTGACCTGCTCCGAGCTGCTTCCCTTATATCCGCGGGGCTTACGCAATGCATCCTCCCCGCATGCGCAATTAACGCTCGGCATCCGTTCGGCTTCCGCTGTGCATCCGCTAGGCTTCCACTCTGCATCCGCTTCATCCGCTGTGCATCCACTCTGCATCCGCTGTATCCGTTCCGTGTCCGCTTTACTGAGGCCCCCCGGAAGCCCTGCGGATGTGCCATCCGCTCTCATCCGCTTCCATCCACTAGGCTTCTGTTCCGCATCCGCTTTCCATCCGCTCTGCATCCTCCCCCCGTCCGTTCCTTTCCGTGTTATCCGCTCTGGTTATGCAAATATTTGCCCCTTTTGAGAGCGGATAACAACGGATGGAACATTTTTCTCGTCCGCTGTGTCCTTTTTACAAACATTTTGCATCCGTTGGGCAGTGTGACAGGGCCTTTAACATTGAGTAATTTCCTTACCATATTATAGGAATTGATTGATTATGTGACATCAAATCAAATTCTTAGTGACCACATAGACAGGTTTTCTCCAAGATCTGTGTAGATCCTTCAGGTCTTCCAATGGTGCATTCATTATTTAACAGATTTGTTTAATAGAATAAAAAAATTTGGAAGGGGCTTTGGAGGTCTTTTATTCCAACCTCCTACTCAAGCAGGAGACCCTATACCAATCCATACTGGACAAATGGCTGTGCAATCTCTTCTTAAAACCCCCCTTTCTCCTTAGTTCTTGGTTGGATCTTTCCATGATTAGTTTCCATCCATTGCTTCTTGTCCTGTCTTCAGGTACTTTGGAGAATAGGTTGACCCCCTCTTCTTTGTGGCAACCCCTTAGATATTGGAACATTGCTATCATGTCACCCCTAGTCCTTCTTTTCATTAAACTAGACATACCCAATTCTTGCAACTGTTGTTTGTGTGTTTTAGCCTCCAGCCCATTACATTCTCAGGGGTTTTCTCCAACCCCAAATTTCAAATAATCAGTACTCTTCCTGCTTCTTTAAAATCTAACTTTTGCTGGACTAACATTCGCACCCCCAGTGACTTTTTCAATTCTATGATTATATGTTTGTTTACCATTAGAACTTATTTGGAAATTTCCTTTGTGTTTGGGCTTACTTTATCATTCCAAGATGTGAAAGAACCTCAGCCATGAACCTTTCATTGAAAACTTTTTTCTTTTTTGGAAACAGAAATTGAGAGTCATTTCTTTTCCACTATACAAATGTTGTATACTGAATGTTGAAAACCATACAAATCTAGAAGATCAGCACTGCATTGTTTCACATGGTTGGGCTGAGCACCAAAGGATTTACTTAGTTAAATGCTGAACTAATTTGATTGTGGTAAGCTGGAAAGAGTTCTTTCCGGATAGCTGATCTGATTGCCATCAAAGAGAGTTGGAGGACAATTACAAGAAAGAGATCAAAACATGTCAGGACAAGAGGTTTGCCAGATAAAAACAAATTGGCCTTCAGGTTTTACAGTGGAAAGTTTTCTGTTATCTTCTACTTTTTAGGAGAAAGTTTTACGTGACTGCTTGGCTGTTGGCAGCTTTATATTGCTAAAGTTTATGGTCTGGATAGCTCTTTTAAACTTTCTGCAATGGAAGAAGCCACACTAGGATCTAGCATAGGAGGACATTTAGCTGCCTGGGTTGAATTTGAAATCCATCAGATTACACGAATCACTATTATATTTATGAAACGCAAACATTAATGTTTTCTATGTGGTTAAGCAAAGTTTCATAACAAATTATCTGCTCCTAGTATCAGCTCTTACTCCATGTTTTAAAATGTTATTCATGGCTTCCAGTGACAAAGAGAAAAAAAAAAAGATTTACAGCAGAGTTCCCCTATCTTTCTGGGTTGGTGGCCTGGATGAGGGGGGAGGGGCAGGTATGTGCATGTGTGTTTACATGAGCACCTGTTGCTTACATAAGTGGGGCCGAGAGCGTCCACTTTTCCTCTCCGTCCTGTTTCTTTAAAATCCATTTTTTACTTCTAGTATGTCACAGGGAATACCATGGCTTGCATGACTTTGATGCTGATGGCTAAGTATAGAGATGTGTCTTTGTGTCTATTGTTGGCTACTTTACCAAGAACACTGCACCTCTACCAAAAGGCAATCTACTATATATAAACAGGCAGAAAACAGGCACCTGAAGATGTTACCTAGTTGGGTAATGAAATATTTGCAAACAAGCAACCAAGAACATCAAGGATTCTATAGTTTGAGCCTGAGCTACAGATATTATCTTCCGTGGGAACATTTAGTTTTCCTACCCTCTTCATGGAGTTGCCAATAAAGCATGGACAGAAAGATGAAATGTGTGCCTGCATCACATAATATTTTTTTATGGAAAGGAAGATTCAAAACAGCTGTTTTCAGCAGTAGCTGTGCCTTTGAAAATCTTGTGAGCAAGCAACAGCTGCATTGCATTTTATGCTTAAATTTTTGCGAATGGAAAAGGCTAAAGTGAATGGGATGATAATGCCAGGGGAATAAACTCAAGATTTGTGGTGTTTTCTTGTTTGGGATAAGAATATTTGGGTCCCCTCCCCTCTCTTATCTCCCCTCTTTCTCCTCTCCTTTCCCCTTTTTCTCCTCTCCCCTCCCTCTCTTCTCCTCTTCTCTCCTCTCCCCTCCCCCTCCTCTCTTTTCCTCTCCTCTCCTCTCTTCTCTTTTCTCCCCTCTCCCCTCCCCTCTTTCTCCCCTCCCCTCTCTTCTCCTCTCCTCTTCCCTCTCTTCTCTTCTCCTCTCCTCTCCCCTCTTTCTCCCCTCCCTTTTTTCTCCTCTCCTCTCCCTCCCTCTCCCCTCCCCTCCCCCCCTCTTCCTCTCCTCCTCTCCATTTCATTCTCCTTGATGACAAGATAAACAAGATCTCCACATAACTTATGATTTGACATAAAGTGTACTTCAGGATATGGATTGTTATATGAAATCAGTTATAATACTGCAGAAGGCCTCTTTTTTAGATAGATTTTTAGTTAGATGCTGCTGTATTCATCAATTCATCATTGAACTTCATCAAGTCTCTGAATGCTTCTCAATCTCTGCTCCCCCTAATGGCAGATGCTCTTTTATTGACAGAGAAGTTTGTTATCACACCAGTTATTGTGATCCAAGTTTGCTGATGAAGTTGAGGGAGACTCATTCAGCTTATAAAATGATAAAATGGTCATTGTTAATGCTCCTCAAAATACTTGTTCAAACCTGATATACTGTATATCTAACAAATTGCAATAGCACTTAGACTTATTTACTGCATCATAGTGCTTGATAGTCCACTCTAAGCAGTTCACGGTGTCAGCATATTGCCCCCCAACCATCTAGGACCTCATTTTATGACCTTGGAAGGCTGGAAGGTTGAGTCAACCTTGAGCCAATCAGGATCAAACTGCTGCCATTCGGCAGAATTAGCCTGCAAAACTGCATCCTAATCACTGTGCCACTACAACTCTTCATTATTACAACTAAAGATGCTCCTTAGAAACACACTAGAATGGCAATTCTAACTTATTTTCATACTTGGTATAAAGCAATATTCCTCCATTTAAACCATATTTGCACTTATTCTCTGTCCTCCAGTAAGACTAACCCCCCTACCATCCATCACTTGTGGTGTCTACCTCATTCAACTGACTATTTAATTCCCATGGTTTCATCCTGCATGTTGGACAACACTTCACTTCAATTACACTCGAAGTGGCCTTTCACTTCAATTACAAATAAGATATAGTTTCTTCCTTTTAGCTCACACCAAAAAAGACAAAAGGGGGAAAGACAGAAGGGATATCGGTTTTTCAAGGCAGCATTTATGTTGTTGTTGTTCGTTGTGAAGTCATGTCTGACCCATCGCGACCTGATGGACAACACTCCTCCAGACCTTCCTGTCCTCTACCATCTCCCGGAATCCATTTAGCTCATTCAAACTGTTTCAATGATTCCATCCAGCCACCTCACTCTCTGCCATCTCCTTCTTCAATTGCCCTCAATCAGCACAAGATCTTCTCCAGTGAGTCCTTCCTTCTCATTAGATGGCCAAAGTATTTGAGTTTCATCTTCAGGATCTGGCCTTCTAAAGAGCAGTCAGGGTTGACCTCCTCTAGGACTGACCTGTTTGATTGCCTTGAAGCTCAAGGGACTCGCAGTACCATAATTCAAAGGCCTCAATTCTTTGGCGTTCAGCCTTCCTTATGGTCCAGCTTTCACAGCCATACATTGCAACTGGGAAAACCATAGCCTTGATTATACTCACTTTTGTTGGCAGGGTGGTGTATCTGCTTTTCAGTATGCAGTCTAGATTTGCCATAGCTTTCCACTCCAGAAGCAAGTGTCTTTTAATTTCTTAGCTATAGTTCCCATCTGCGGTGATCTTGTAGCCCAGGAAAATAAAATCTGTCAATTTCTTCCCCATCTTCCCCATCTATATGCCAGGAATTGAGAAGGCTGGATGCCATGATCTTACTTTTTTTAATGTTGAATTTCAAGCCAACTTTTGCATTCTCCTCCTTCATCCGCATCAAGAGGCTGTTTAGTTCCTCTTTACTTTCTGTCATTAGTGTGGTATCATCTGCATATCTGAGGTTGTTGATATTTCTCCTGGCAGTCTTAATTCCAACTTGGGATTCATCTAGCCCTGCCTTTCCCATGATGTGCTCTGCATATAAATTAAATAGGCAGGGTGACAGTATATAGCCTTGCCAAACTATTTTCTCAAATTTGAACCAATCAGTGGTTCCATATCCAGTTCTCACTGTTGCTTCTTGATCAGCATATAGGTTTCTCAAGAGACAAATAAGATACTCCCATCTCTTTAAGAATTTGCACAATTTGTTGTGATCCACACAATCAAAAGCTTTAGCATAGTCAATGAAGCAGAAGTAGATGTTTTTCTGGAACTCCCTAGCTTTCTCCATGATCCACCATATGCTGGCAATTTGTTTCTAGTTCCTCTGCCTCTTTGAAATCCTGCCTGTACTTCTGGTCGGTCCACATATCGTTGGAGCCTAGCTTGTAGGATTTTAAGTATAATTTTGCTAGCATGTGAAATGAGTGCAATAGTGCGGTAGTTTGAACATTATTTGGCATTGCCCTTGTTTGGAATTGGAATGTAAACTGACCTTTTCCAATCTCTGGACACTGTTGAGTTTTCCAAATTTGCTGGCAAGTTGAGTGTATTACTTTTACTGCACCGTCTTTTAATTTTGAACTGCTCAACTGGAATACTGTCACCTCCACTAGCTTTATTGTTGCTCAGACTTCCTAAAGTCCATTTGACTTCACATTCCAGGATGTCTAGCTCAAAATCAGCGACCACCCCATTGTGGTTATCAGGGACGTTAAGCTCGTTTTTTGTATAGATCTTCTGTGTAATTTTGCCACCTCTTCTGCCTCTGTTAGGTCCCTGCCATTTTGGACCTTTATCATGTCCATTTTGCATGAAAAATTCCCTTCATATCTCCAGTTTTCTTGAAGACAACTCTAGTCCTCCCTATTCTATTATTTTCTTCTATTTCTTTGCACTGTTCATTTAAGAAGGCATTTTTATCTCTTTTAGCTATTCTTTGGAATTCAGCATTCAATTGGATGTATCTTTCCCTTGCCTTTTGCTTCCCTTCTTTCCTCAGCTATTTGTAAAGCTTCCTCAGATAGCCATTTTGCTTTCTTACATTTCTTTTTATTTGGGATAGTTTTAGTTACTATCTTTTGTACAATGTGGTGAACTATGGTCTGTCCATAGTTCTTCAAGCACTCTGTCTATCAGATGTAATTGCTTAAATCTATTGTCACCTCTACTGTCAGGGATATGATTCAGTTTGTACCTGAGTAGCCTTGTGCTTTTCCCTACTTTTTTCCATTTAAACCTAAATTTTGCAATGAGAAGCTCACAATGAGCCATAGTCAGCTCCTGGTCTTGTTTTTACTGACTGTATAGAGCTTCTCCATTTTTGGCTGCAAAGCTCACAGTCAATCTGATTTTTGTATTGACTGTCTGGTGATGTCCATGTGTAGAGTCATCTCTTGGGTTGTTGGAAAAGGGTGTTTGAAATGACCATCGTATTGTCTTGACAAAATTCTACCAGTCTGTGCCCTGCTTCATTTTGTACTCAAAGGCCAAACTCATTCTTTGCATCAGTCTTCACGCAAAAAGAAACTATAGTTCAACCCACCAAAAACATAACTGTAAAAAACAGAGCAGAAATAAAAGTTAAAAGAAGCAAAAAAAAAATAGTAAGAGAACATCTGTCTGATCTTGATGAACACAAATCACCGGGGCCTGATGGATTACATCCCAGAGTTTTAAAGGAGCTGGCAGAGGCCATCTCAGAATCACTGCACCATATCTTTCAAAAATCCTGGAGCATTGGGGAACTACCAGAGGACTGGAAAAGAGCTGATGTGGTTCCCATCTTCAAAAAAGGGGGGGAAACAGACCCAGGAACCTACAGACAAAGCAGCCTAACATCAATACTCATGAAGATACTGGAAAAGATAATAAAAAAGCAGATCTGCCAACATCTAGAAATAAGTAAAGTAATAACTAGCAGTCAGCACAGGTTTGTTAAAAACAGATCATGCCAAACCAATCCTATTTCATTCTTCAACATTGTGACTAAATTAGTAGATCAGCGAAATACTGTGGACATAATATATTTAGACTTCAGCAAGGCATTCGACAAAGCAGACCACAACCTACTTCTTAGTAAGCTAGAAAAAAAAGTGGAATAGATAGCTCCACCACGAGATGGACTCGCAACTGGCTGGCAAACCATACTCAACGAGCAGTCCTTAATGGATCTAAGTCTCCATGGAGGGAAGTAAGCAGTGGGTTCCATAAGATTTTGTCTTAGGCCCAGTACTCTTCAATATCTTCATTAACGACTTAGATGAGGGAATAGAAGGGGAACTTACCAAATTTTCAGATGATACTAAGCTGGCAGGAATAGCTAACACCCAAGAAGATAGGTTCAAGATGGATCTTGACAGACTAGAACACTGGGCCACATCTAACAAAATGAAATTCAATGTAGAGAAAAGTAAAGTCCTATACTTAGGCAAGAAAAACCAAAAGTACATATATATAGACTGGGTGAAACCAGGCTCAATAGCAGTAACTATGAGAGGGATCTTGGAGTCTTGGTGGACAACCAGCTAAATATGAGCCAGCAGTGTGCAGCAGCAACCAAAAAAGCTAATGCAATCCTAAATTGCATTAACAGAGGGATACAATCAAGATCAAGTGAGGTACTAATACCACTCTATAAAGCCTTAGTAAGTCTACACCTAGAGTACTGCATCCAGTTTTGTTCACTACATTATAAAAAAGATGTTGAGACTCTAGAAAAAGTGCAGAGAAGAGCAACCAGGATGATTCGGGGACTGGAGACTAAAACATATGAAGAACGGTTGCAGGAACTGGGCTTGGCTAGTCTGGTGAAGAGAAGGACCAGGGGAGACATGATAGCAGTCTTCCAATATATGATGGGCTACCACAGAGAGGAAGGGGTCAAGCTATTTCCTAAGGCACCTGAAGGCCAGACAAGGAATAATGAATGGAAACTGAACAAGGAGAGATTTAACCTGGAAATAAGAAGAAATTTTCTGACAGTGAGAATAGAATAGAATACTTTTATTGGCCAAGTGTAAATACTCTCAGTATACATGAAGAAAAGATACATTTGTTAAGAATCAAGAACGTACACCACTTAATGATAGTCATAGGGTACAATCAACAATCACATCATACTAGGAAACAATCAATATAAATTGTAAGGATACAAGCAACAAAGTTCCTACAATCACAAGTGGGAGGGGATGGGTGATAAGGAGTGATGAGAAGATTAACAGTAATAGTAGTGCATACTTTGTAAATAGTTGAACAGTGTTGAGGGAATTATTTGTTTAGCAGAGGGATGGCTTTCAGGAAAAAAATGTTCTTGTGTCCAGTTGTTCTGGTGTGCAGTGCTCTATAGCGTCATTTTGAGGAAAGGAGTTGAAACAGTTTATGTCCAGGATGTGAGGGATCTGTAAATATTTTCACAGCCCTCTTTTTGACTCATGCAGTATACAGCTCCTCGATTGAAGGTAGGTTGGTAGTAATTGTTTTTTCTTCAGTCCTACTTATCCTCTGAAGTCTGTGTCTGTCCTGTTGGGTTGCAGAACCAAACCAGACAATCAACCAATGGAACAGCTTTCCTCAGAAGTTGTGGGAGTGTCATCACTTGAGACTTTCAAAAAGAGATTGGACTGCCATTTGTCAGAAATGGTGCAGGTTCTCCTGCTTGGGTGGGTGGGGGGGGTTGGACTAGATGACCTACAAGGTCCCTTCAACTCTGATTATCTATCCATTATCCAAACTGGCCTTTTATTCTGGTTATCTTTTGGCTTCCAACTTTAGCCTTCCAATCCCCCATGATGATAAGGACATTATTTTTTGGTGTTAATTTAGAAGGTGTTGTAGAGCTTCATAGAACCAGTCAACTTCATCCTCTTCAGCCCCAATGGTTGGGGCATAGACTTGAACTACTGTGATGTTGAATGGTTTGCCTTGGATTCGAACTGAGATCATTCTTTCCTTTTGGGGATTGTATCCTAGTACTGTTTTTCCTACTTTTTTATTCACTATGAAGGCTACTCCATTTCTTCTGAGGGATTCTTGTCCACAGATTCCTGTCTATTTTAGTTTGCTGATTCCTTTCGATGTTCAGTCTTGTCATCTCTTGTTTGACCACGTCCAGGTTGCCTTGATTCATAGATCTTAATTCCAGTTCCCAGCATTGGACTTTCATTTCAGCACCAGATGCATCCACAGCTGAGTGTCCTTTTGGTTTTGACCCAGTCGCTTCATTCTTTATGGCGTTACTAGTACTAGCCCTCTGCTCTTCCCCAGTATATATTGGACACCTTCCGACATGAGGGGCTCATCTTCCAGCGTCATATCTTTTTGCCTTTTAGTACTGTCCATGGGGTTTTCATGGCAAAGATACTGGAATGGGTTGCCATTTCCTTCTCCAGTGGAGCATTTTTTGTCAGAGCTCTCTGCTATGTCCTGTCCATCTTGGGTGGCCCTTTATGACATAGCTCAGAGCTTCACTGAGCTATGCAAGCCCCTTTAGGCAGTGATCCACAAAGGGGGCAGTATTTCTACAACTGTTTATATATCTGGTTCAGGATGAGGCAATCACCCTTTGTTTTTGCTTTAACCAGCACTTAGCAGCTCTTGTTCTCTGGGCTGGAATAATTGTCAGAGGGTTCCATCTGGTGGGGAGGAGAAAAGTAAATTTTCTGCAACTGCTCTTTCTGAGGCCTTCATGTCAAGGCCTCTTCATCATGTTCCTCCCAGGAAGCAGGTTACGCAACCTCACAGTTGGTCTCGACTCTCCCCCACCCCCTGCCAATAGAGGCTGGGCAGACGCATTAATTCTAAGGTAAATGAGGAGGTTAATACTGATCATTCTATTTCTATTTCATATACAAAGAAAAGAAAGCAATTGAGCATAACCTTTCTGCAGAAATTTGTATTTTATATTTTGCAAAAGAAAGCAAAATGGCAATCATCTGGTGAATTACATGGTCCTGTTTTTAAAGAATTTGAAGTCTGCGGAACATGTTAGCCATTCTGATGTCTTGTTACCAGATTATGTACAGCTCTACCTCATATAGATCTGCAGCAGAATTTGTCCTGGGCTAAGAAAAAGTAACTCGTAACTCAGATTGTGGCAGAGTGCAGCATAGGAAAAGAGGCAGGCTGGATTGCAAGCTGGTGTCTTTGGTCATCTCTGCCTGTTTGACAAGGTTGTAGATGGCTTACTCTCTATGCTGCTGGCTAGGAGAATCTTATGATTGTCTGCCCTTTCATGTTTCATACTTACCAGCAGGTGGTGTGCCTGTACTTACATGGGAATTAGTTGCTGCTCTACTTTTCCAAATCTGACTTTCAAAAAAGATGTTGCACAAACTAGAGCATGAAGAATCTACTGGCATATTTGGAAATATGTATTTGAATGCAGTATGTGATTCCCATGTACACTGCTCAATCATCCTTACAAGTTTCAATACAGTTTTTGGCTTAATAACACTATCCAGCATGAGAGACAAGAGCTGAGAGAGCTGGCTATTCACATCAGCAGGCCACACTGTGTGTTTCCAAAAAGGGAGCAAATGATTACTTATTTGCTCTTGTTGTTTTATTTGCATCATCAGGAATGGAATGAAAAGCTTATACTATTACTGAATACCACTTTAATCTTGAGGTGCCTTGAGGTACTCCATGGGAATGGAGTACCACATGTTGCACTGCCTGTTTTGAACTCCTATTGAAGGTGAAATACCTACAGTTCCAAACGGTTTGTGTTTGCCTCTCCCTTTGTCTGTTGTAACAGGCTTCCCTTTATTGTTTAAGTTATCAGTTAGTCTAGAACTTTGGACTATGAAACTGACAAAGCACTTGGCAAATTAATAACATGCTGCAAGTCAATGAAATGAAAACATTTGGGTTGGCACTTTGTCGTTCAGGCAAAGATCAATGGGTTCGACCCTTAATTAATAGATTATGACTCTAAGAACACTGCTCCATCAGACAAAGGCCTCTCTAGTCCAGAATTTTGAGCCTAAAGTGACCATCCAAAGGGCTCTGGGAAGCCCACAAGCAAGATAAACATGTAGATGCCTCCTGCTGCTCATATCACCTACAGTCTGGTTTGGTTTCTAGCTATTGTAACCATTTAGACCAAGCTGTTCCTTTCTTCACAATCTCTAGCACAGTATTTGTGTTTTCATCAAGGCTGACATTTTTGCAGAAGTTGCATTGCCATTAATAAATCTGCACAAATGAAGACAGAAGGAAGCAGAAGAAGGCCTTTAACGTCAGGGTGGATTCTTGGAGGCTGTCTGGGCTAGTGGCTGCGGTTAATACAGGACAAGAATGACATGTTTCCCTTTTTGATTTCAGCCAATTTAAATCATTTTAGATTCTTTATTCTTCTCCCAAGTCTGTTGTATGTTGTTATTCAATTGATTACAATATATACACTTGTCATTAATAGCTACCTGACTCATTGTTACAGATATCCAGCCTGTATTAATCTTGCATCTAGAATCTATAGTAAAAAGCTGAATTTTTTAAATAAGATACAGTAACTTATGTTGACGATTTAGTCATAGGTTCTGCTCTGTTCTGCTTTTTAAACTTACAGATTCTTCTAACATAGAAGAGTGGATGTGTTTCTATGCATTTGCTATGATACAACATATTAATGTAGGTCTATTTAAATTCAAATATTTCTCCTGGTAGTAAAAGGCAGGGATGGGCTTCAAACATTTTAGCAAGGGATTCTCTGCCCCCAGCACCCTGGTAATAGAAGATATTTCTCTCATTTCTGCTTTTCCAGTTTCTTAGGTACTGGAGAACTGGTAGCTGAAATTTTGAGTAGTTCAGAGAATCGGCAAATACCACCTCTGACTGGAGATTTTACTATATCCTTCCCCTGCCACGCTCACCAAGCCATGCCCACAGAACCAGTAGTTAAAAAAAAGTGATTCCCACCACTGCTTCATATGTATATTACCACTTGTTGAAATCATTTAGGGAAATGGATGTCTTGTTTTTATCCTCAAATGGTTGTTGACCTTGTCTGACCATAAATAATCTAAGAAATGTCAGGTCTATTGAGTACCTGGATGAGATTGCCAGGGAATTCCAAAGCCCACAGCTTATCTGGAAGAAATTTGAAAACTAAAATAATTGGAAGAATTGCAATGATAATTCTTAATCCTAAAAGAAGGCAAAGATAAATCACTATGGTTGCCTGTAAAATTACATGGACATGTTCATGAGGTCATCAGGAGATCAATTCAGGAGGTTTTTTTTTAGCCTGCATAGCTTGGGGAGAGCTTATTTCAGTTTTGGCATTTTGTTACACTGAACAAAGGATAATTTGTTTTAATGTGTTTTATTTGCTCATTATGATACATCTCCTATATTTCCATTATGTTGGCCCTCTTTTGGCAAACACAAGAATAGCATAAGTAAATGCTTAATTCAATCCAAAAGGGAAGGTTGAAACCATAAGACAAGTTATAGGAGAAATGTACTGGCTTATTCAGCACTGAGTCTTTGATCGAACTAGTTGGAAGATTACTAGCTGGAGCTCAATACATCTGGAATGTTTCAAGAAGCCTGGTCCAAATCATGCAAGATAAGCAGAATGGTAAAATAGATGATGGCCTATTCAGGTGTTTATTAATTTCAAGATTTATAAGGGTGCCCAATTCAGTAACTCTAGATGGCACAGGCCTCTCATGCTGGTTCCCCCAGACCCATAACCATAGGGAGAAATGGTGTGATTAGGTGACTCTCATTGGATATAGGAGAAAGATTGAAAGTTTGGGATCACAATGGTTTATGTCGCCAGTTTCCTGGGGTAGTATATATAACTTCCTCCCATTCATTTCTTTATAACAAACCTGAAATATTGGTTTCATATATCCCCCAAGATTTGATTTATTTAGACATAATATATTTAATAAACTACAAAACCTGGAATCCACATAATATGCTAAGCTACATGTTATGGCTTGTACACTACAGTGTATTCATGTAACCAAACCATATAATAGCTTAAGACCAGTTGGGGGTGGTTTATGATCATCCAAATGGGTCTGGGGCTAACTGGGGAGATGAGGTTGTATTTTCCCATGCCATTACACTCAAATTCACACTTTTTGATTCTAGCTATCTCTAAATGTATCAGAACTATAAATCCTAGAATCCCCACCTAGCATGAGCAAGAGTCATATTCAATCCCCCTTGCATATATTTCCCCACCCCCTCAATATAAAACAGAGAACTCTGGTAATTGCAGACTTTTTTATTGAAAAATCCCAAGCTCTCGTAGTTCAACATTATTCTACCCAACCTTTGTTTCCAATACCTATTATGTTTGACCCTTGGACCTGCTGTGTAGAATAACTGGAGATGTAAGCCAAAGCATTTGAGGAGGGCTAGTTTAATAATTACCCCTACTTGCTGAGTTTGCACATTGCATTTATTCATGGCTTAACTACGGCTTTTTGAAGAAACCACAGTTGCCTCATTCACTCAAAACACTACAGCTTTTCAGGCCATATTAGCTGTGTTCATAATGGTTTACAGTCCTAAGACAAGTCCAAAGAAAAATAACAACTGTCAACTTCCCACACATGACCGTGTGTGTGTGTATGTGTGGGTGGGTGGGTGGTTGTCCCTCAGGGAGGTATTCTGCCTTCAGATGGCAAAGCGCAGATGTTCTTCTATCTTCATGGAGAATTCAGATAAGGTCTCACTGACAGTGATTTCTGCAACTGCACAATTACAGTGGTTGCTGTTATAAGCAGAATGAAGCATTATGGCCACTTGGCTGATTAGAAGCAATAGATGGACCACTTCATGAAGTTACCTAAAGAGGAGGTTCACTTGGAATTTCATCTTCATTTTTTAACGATCTGGAGAAGCCCTGATACTCAGTTTTGTTGCCTCTCTGTCTCATGTCCTGCTTTTTACCAGGAAAAGTGGCTCATTTTTTCCTACGCTTCCTCAATATCTATCAGCTGGAAATCTTGAATACCAGGGCTGCTCTACACTTAGTGCACGGCTTTGTCTCTGAACTTTACTCTCCCTTCTCTGAAAACTCTCTTTTCTCAGAATGATATTGATTGTGAACAGCAAATATCCTGAACCCAAATGAACCCTTTCTGTTGTAAAAACAAAGTGCCTCTCCCATCCTGCTTCCTCTAGACAGTCATTTAATGGCATCCAAATGCAAGGCCAGCTAGGTGAATCTTTTCCCACTGAATAGGTAGAAAGAAGGAAAAAGAGATAGTTTCATACATTTCTTCACAGCATTTCATTCTAGTTTGGCCTTGTAGAGGCATGTTGGATATGCTTGCTTGTCAGAGATACTTTTGCATGTGTAATCAACCCACACAATTAACAGGTGATTTCTTCCAGTTGTGTGACTGCTGTTGTACCAGTGAAGATACAAAACAATGCCACTTATACAATAACCAAATAAATAAATTGGTCAAATCCTTATCTGCTCTGATTGACATCAAATAATGAAATGGTATTTGATTCATTTTGGACTTCTTAGAATCTTTGACTTTTTTTAATGAAACCTAAGTGACAGCAATAGCACTTACTATGAAGTAGTATTGCTATTAGCACTTAGCAATACCACTTCATAGTATTTTACAGCTCTCTTTAAGTGGTTTACAATGTCAGCATATTGCCCCCAACAATCTGGGTCCCCAGCCTGCTATAAACGGTAGTGGAGCCAATGAGGCCATGGAAGGAGATTGTAATGGACTTCATAGTGGAGTTGCCGAAAAGTGGGGGAAACACGGTGATCTGGACTGTAATAGACTTATTTTTCAAACAGGTGCATTCCTGAAGCACACCTTCATGGATTACTACAGAAAATTATCTCAGACAGAGGCGTCCAATTCACGGCCAAATTTTGGAGAGAGTTCCTGCAGTCTATTGGGTCATCCCAGGGTCTTAGCTCGGCCTTTCATCCAAGCACCAATGGGGGGGGGGGCAGAGAGATTGAATGCCATGGTAGAGCAGTATCTGAGGTGCTATGTGAATTATCAGCAGCCTAATTGGGCGGACTTCCTGCCTTTTGTGGAGGTCGTGTACAATAATGCTGTTCACAGTAGCACAGGACTAACCCCCTTCAAGGTAGTGAGCAGCATGGACTTCTTCCCAATGCTTGAATAGCCAAAGGACCTCCCCCTCCTCAGTCAGCCTGACCAATTTGATGTCAACGCTTAAAGCAACTTGGGAGAATGTAAAAAAAGCACTGGCAAAAGCGGCACAGACCTATAAGAGACAGGCAGACAAACACCGAGCCCCACAATGACCATTCCAGTTGGGAGAGGTCTATCTATCCACCAAATATCTGAGCTTAAGACTCCCTAGCAAGAAATTGGGGCCAAAGTTCAAGGGACCATTCCCCATAGTAAGGATCATCAACCCAGTCATGGTGCAATTGAAGTTGCCCTAATTGTTTGGGAAAATACACTTGATATTCCATGGTAGCCTATTAAAACCCATGGTTGGATCAACACTGAGGTCCCTGTCTCGTGAGCCCCCAGACAGCATAGTCATAGGAGGCGAAACGCATTATGAGGTGCAGCAAATCCTCGATTCGAGGTGGCACAGGAGACAACTCCAATATTTAATCAAATGGAAGGGTTGCCCCTTACCAAAGGCATCATGGTTAAAGAGTAGGAACATCCAAGCCAATCATCTTGTAGCAAGGTTCCAATCAAGCCGGAATAAATTTTTCATGAGAATAAATTTTTATAACTGCAATCAATTTATTTTGTGTGTGTGTGTCATGCAGGTCACCTTCAAGAAGTGAGCGGAGCTGAATATCTACTCATAAAACATTTTCTATACACACTTTATAGTTGTCAACAGAAAGTAAGGGGGGAGTTTCAAAGAGCAGGCAGCAATGTGAAATAGAAAGTACATTCCATTCATATTTTCTTCAGAGACTGATTAGATGATTGAAGCTTCTGCTGCGCAAAAATCTAATTGGAGAGCATGATTGATGACTCTTGGCTATGGACATGTCTCATTGGAGAATATGAATTATGATACACCCAGATGGGTGGGGAGAAAAGCAGGGTCAAGGGTGACAGTGAATTATGTGTCTCAGACTCGACTACACCCAGGTCATGCTGACATGTTAACTTTCAATAAATCCTTTGAAGTGCTGGGAGTCTGGCTCGAGACTCATGATTTAATTGGAGTAACTGCCGGAATCCTGACACAGGGGTTGCCTCACAGAAAAGGGGTCAACCTATTCTCTGAAACACCTGAAGGCAGGACAAGAAGCAATGGGTGGAAATAATCAAGGAGAGAAGCAACGTGAAAACAAGGAGAAATTTCCTGTCAGAATAATTAATCAGTGGAAAAACTTGCCTCCAGAATGTGGAGAAATGTGAATGTAAGAAATGGAAGTGTACAGATCATCACTTCTAGTCTTGACTCCTGGTCAATGCCAAAAATTCAGAGTGTGAAATTCCTGAGCAGACAGCCTGCTAAGAAACCTCAAATTCCTGGATTCTAGATTAAACTTCTCCAATTTGATATTTTCCATACACACTATATAATACCCCCAATATACATGGTCAATGGCTAAACAAGCAGGGTGTAGTAGAAGTATAAATATATCATCTGTATCTCATCCATGTATAAGAGAGCAGCTCCAACAGATCCCAGGAGCAACACTTGCACCTTCTATCCAGAAATTGCAGGGCTAAGAACACCTAAGATCTTGCCCAGACCCCTCAAACTCCCAGCCCTCTCGTAGAGGACCTGAATTTCAGAAGACAAAGACCACCTGTTAGGAATGTAAGTCACCTAATAGCTATTTGGGTTGGAAAATATATAAACCAGAATAGACATTTTAATACTGCATCCTTAAGAAAATGAAAAACTAATTGGGTGTGGTTTCTCAAATGGCCAAAAGAAACCTGGGCCAGAAACCTGGGTTGTTTAAGCCCAAGTCCCACTGCACCAATGGATGCAAAGAGGATGTAAAACAGACAAAAAAGCTTGCCATCCGTTTGAAAATGCAATGCATCCGTTGTGTACTCACTGCATACGTGTTTCATACGCTCTATCTGTCAAACATCTGTCTACTGCTATTTCATCCGCTCAAAAAAACTTTTGAGCTGCACAAAACTTTTTGAGTGGATGAACTTTCCGCCACGTACAATGTACATCCATGACACATACAGGCAACAAAGGTTCTACGTCCATTGTCATCTGTTACACATCCGCTGTATCCTCTCGGCATCCTCTAGCCATCCCCTCAACTCACATCCACTGCAGCTGAAAGCGGGAAGAGGGAGGAAGTGAAAGGTACATGGAACGTCCACACAGTGTTAGTAGCACAGACATAGAAAGGATGTAAGTGGATGCATCTCGTATATAAAGCATTAAAACGGACAAAACATTTGTGTATGGGATGTATCTCGGATATTTAGGATGTCTGGATTATGCCTAGAGTATGTGGAAGGACAGCTAGCGGAAAACTGATATTTCCTACAAAAAGGGAGAGGAAATCACCTGGATCTCACTATCAGTCCAGCAGCCGTGGTGTACAGACCTCTTCACCCTTGGTCTTGCTCTTCCACATCATCCATTGATCTCCACCATGGATCACCACACACTCCTTATGGTAGCTGTCATCATTCAACACCAGAACCAAGCCCTCTTCAGACTGTTTCACCTTTTCTACGCAAGGAGAAGAAGGAGACGTCCAAGAGCTATGTGGGTCCGACGATGGATTGGGAGAAGAGTGGAGTTTGGACTGTATGACAAGCTGATGGTGGAGCTGAGGAATGAAGACACTTGTGCATTCCAGCACTTCATGGGGATGCCACCAGCCATGTTTGATGAAGTTGTGGAGCGTCTGAGACCCAGGTTGACCAAGCCGAGCACCAACTTCCATCCCAGCCTGGACCCTGGACTGAAGGTGGCACTGACTCTGCACCACCTGGCCTCTGGAACCACATACAGAAACATGCAGTTTGCCTGGAGGGTGCCACACAACAGCATCAGCAAAGTGGTCAGAGAAGTGGTGCAGGCCATCATCGAGGAATACGTGGAGAAGCTCCTCCAGTGCCGCACCACTGAAGAAGGCTGGAGGAAAGTTGCAGAACAGTGGTATCAGAGGTGGAACTTTCCCCACACCATTGGAGCCACAGATGGGAAGCACGTGGCCTGCAAAGCTCCAGCCAAGTCAGGGTCCTCTTGTCACAACTACAAGGGCTTCTTCAGCATCATCCTCTTTGCCATGGTTGATGCTGACTAAAAGTTCATGTACATCGATGCTTCAGGCAACTGGTCAGCTTCTGATAGCCAGGTATACAATGCCAGTGACCTCAAGGATGGGCTGGAACGCAATCTCATCATGGGTTTTCCAGATCCAGACCCCCTACCCCATGACACACAAGATGTGCCCTACTTCATTGTGGGTGATGATGCCTTCTCCCTCAGAACCTACCTCATGAAGCCCTACACTTCAAGATATCTCACCCGTGAAGAGAGGATCTTCAACTACAGGCTGTCCAGGGCAAGACGGGTGGTGGAGAACGCCTTTGGCATCCTGGCCAACAGGTTCCAGGTACTTCTCACCACCATGCAGCATCGATGCTGTGAGGAGCATCATGGCAGCTTGCTGCATCCTGCACAATTTCATGCGCACCCGCTACCCAGTCTTGCAGAACAGGCTTGTGGACTGTCAACAAGGGAATGGGGATATGGAGCTTGGTGAATGGAGGCAAGGACGAAACCTGATGGACACTGTGGATGTACAAGGCCCCAGCAGAGCTTCACGTGAAGGAAAGAAGCAGCGCAACCTCCTGAGACACTGTTGCAACTCCCCAGCTGGAGCAGTGGAGTGGCAAGACAGGATGGTAGATGGTTAATGGATGCTTCCTTGAGCCTGCCTCATAACACTGATGAGATTGTGCCATGTATGTTGAATGGCCCTACAATGAATAGGGCATTAATAAAGAGCTTTGTTTATTTTGAAATTTGTTGATCAATGAATAAATTGTTATTGATAAAAAAGGGCCATATGTGTGGCAGCTGGGAGGGTGGACCATACAGTCCCACTATGCTTGCACTGGAGGTTTATCAATCCCACAGCTATCCTTACCCATCCCACAACTATCCTTACCTATTCCATAGCTATCCTTACCCATCCCACAGCTATCCTTACCCATCCCACAGCTAT
>BLBF01000041.1:20437800-20470995 GCA_015471245.1 Laticauda colubrina
CTTACCCATCCCACAGCTATCCTTACCCATCCCACAGCTATCCTTACTCATCTCACAACTATCCTTACCTATCCCACAAGCATGCAAAGGCTTAACCCTTTTTTCAAAGTTTTCACCAACACTTTATTAAGTAAAAAAAATGAACCAAATGTGTTAAGCAAAGATAACCTTTATTAACAACTGTCTTAAGTAAACTGTATGACTTTATTAAAAAAGCAAAATGAACCAAGTAAAGTGCCTTTAAGCAAAGATAAAGTGAACAGGGAACAACTCAGTCTCTGACACTATTCTCAGTCACTCTGAGGCATGTCCATGGTCTCAGCTGTCGAGTGGCCAGGGATTGTGGAGGTGGCTGTAGCTGGAGTGCTGGTCTGAGGCACCATTGGGGTGCCTGGCCCTGAGAGTACAACAGGGGATGGTATGTTCAGGAAGCTCTCAGAGAACTGACTCAGTCCTGTGAGGTTGAGAGGCCCTTCCTCAAGGACCTGGGATGTCAGGCACAGCACTGATGACAGATTTTCTGTTGAGGGGCTTGGCTGTGGGGTGGAGGAAGGAGGAGTGTAGTGGGGCTGTCTGGTCTGCAGCTGGGTGACATCAGTGGCGTGCGATGTACCTGGGCCTGGACTGGGAAGGACTGCCTCTGCTATGGGAGGTCCTGGTAGTCGTAGCCTTGGTAGGTGAGGGGCTGTTGAAAGCCGTGGAAGGACTGTGACATTGCCTGGGGTGGAGGAGCAGTCCTGGAGTGGGTCGGAGCAGGTTCAGCTGGGCTTGGAGGGTGGTTCAGCAGTGCTGTGATCTTCTCCTTCATCACCTGGTACTGGGCCTCGGGCAAGTCCATGAGGGTCTGGCTCACGTACGTGATGAAGGGCTTGTGGTTTGAGGATGGTATATCGCTGTGGGCCAGCTGAGAGAGAAGATCTGTGTTGGTCTTCATTGTGTCCCTGATCTCCAGCAGGACAGTGTGGCTCTGGCCCTCCAGTCTGCCTCTCTGCCTACTTTCTGTGGAGGTGGAGCTGGGGGTGAGTGTGGGTTGGTCTCTGGCTGCTGCTTCTTCTTGCTCCATTTGAGACAGGTCCACGTCCTCTGGCATGGGGAGTGCAGTTGTTGGGGGGGGTCTCTGCCGTGGGGCCCTCCAAAGACACCTGCCTGGACACGGTAGCTGTCTCCTGGCTGGAAGAGGACTGGCTGGCTGTGGGCTGTCTCAGGGAGAGGGTTGACAGAGGGGCTGCTCCTCGGTGGTGGACCTCACCCTCCAGGAAGCTGCACTTGGCCATGACATACATCTCCTGGCCAGTGAGCTTGACAGCGGCCTGGCCAGATTTCTTCAGGTGCAGCTTGCCATACCAGGTGTGCATGTGCTTCCACCATCCCAGGAGTACATCTGAAGTGTAGCCCAGGCTCTCTGCCTTGTCTCTCCACGCTGCCTGCTTTCTCTTGGTGTCGCGATAGAGTCTGTGGCCCTTTCTCCACAAGTACTCATTCTCCCTCAGCCATTCCAGCACCTCCTCCTCATGGTCCTCGGAAATGGAGTACTGTTTCCTCTCTCCCTTCTCCTTGCCTTGCCTCTTCCTCCCTCTGTCAGGGGCTTCAGGACCTTCAGCAGCAGGGCTTTGAGGGCCTTGGGGCTGGTCCACCACAGTAGTAGCAGCAGCAGCAGGAGAAGCACCAGCAGCACCAGCAGGAGAAGCACCACCAGCAGCAACACCACCACCACCACCAGCAGCAGCAGCAGAAGCACCAGCAGCTTCAGAGTCAGCGCCAGGGAGTGGGATGGTGGTTCTGTCCTTCTTGCCAGGGCTGGCAGGAGTAGGCACAGGCTTTCTCTTCTTCCCTGACTGACGAACCATGGTGTTCTTTCAAGATGTCTCTGGCAGCAGGTCTTTCCTCTGAATGGTGACTGCTTGCAAGCTGCATCCTTTTATATCTGCGGAGATGATGCAATTCATCCTCCCCGCATGCGCAGTTAAAGCTTTGCATCTGCTACGCATCCGCTATGCATCCTATAGGCGTCCGTGATGCATTCGCGTCATCTGCTACGCATCCGCTCCTTCCGTTACGTGTCCGCTTCGCTATTCTCCCCCGGAAGCCCTGCAGATATATCATCCGCTTCCATCTGCATCCATTCGCTAGGCTTCTTACGAACATCCACTTACCATCCTTGCTACGTACTACCCCCGTCCGTTCCTTTCCGTTGTTTTCTGTTCTGTTTATGCAAATTTTCACCACTTTTGAGAGCAGATAACGGATGAAGCCACCCCCAAAATTTTGCTTGTCCGCTGTGTTCTTTTTGCATACGTTTTGCTTCCGTCGGCCAGTGTGACCTAGCCTTTAGTCTTAGTTTCAGAAGAAAGTATGTCTCGTGAATCTCTTTTTCCTTCTGTTGGAGAGTATTGCTGTTCTTCCTAATTGACTGATGTTCTCTGCAGGGCTTCTGGGGGAGAATAGCGAAGCGGACACGTAACGGAAGGAGCGGATGCGTAGCAGATGACGCGAATGCATCACGGACGCCTATAGGATGCATAGCGGATTTGATGTAAGTCTGATACTGAACTGTTTTTGACACTGGACTTTGTTATTGGATTATCCCTGGACTGAAAACTGACTGACTTACCTGTGAATGACTTTGGATTGTGTTTGAACTTTGCTTAAACGTTTCTGGAAGTAAAAACCTACATTTAGTATACAGTGTATATGTGTGCTGTGTGTGTATTATTCAAACACTTCTCTCACTACGTCTCCCTGTATGGCTCATTCTCCTAACAGAGAATTACCTCAACACCACCCATGAGAATGAGAAGGGATTTTTTTAAATATATAAAACCCTAAACTATAGAAACCCATACATAAACACTACACTTGTATTTAAAATCATTTCTTGTTTTATTAAACAAAAAACTCTTTAAAACCACTCTTGGTTTTTTAATTTAGCTCTGAAATGAATAAATAATGAAGAACCAACTTCAATTGGTTCTTCAAGGAAAAATAGCTGCCAATCCTAACAGTTTGGGGTCTGTTAGTAAGAAAGTTCTTTATCCAACAGCAGATGTGAGAGGAGAGGCCCATTTCTAGTAACTTCTTAATCAGTATATCTGGAATGATGGTATTAAAAGCTGAGCTGTAATCAGTGAAAAGCATCCTTACATAGCTCCCACTATGCTCCAGATATTTCAGTGCAATGTGGAGAGACATTGCAATAGTATCCTCTGTGGATCTGTTATTCTGATAGGTATGAGTTAAGGTTTGATGGGAGGCAATCCTTCATATATTTTAAGACTAGTCTTTCGAAACATTTCATAATTATGGGTGTGAGAGCTACTGGTCTATAGTCATTTAAAGTATCAGGAGAGGGCTTTTTGGGAACTGGAATAATAATGGAAGTTTTGAGACAAGCTGGAACAATGGCTTGCATAAGAGAAAGGTTAAAAATATTTGTAAACACACCTGTGAACTGGTCAGCACATGCTTTGAGTACCTTCTCAGGGCCAGCAGCCTTTTTCACATTCACTGCTCTAAGCACCTGCTTCACATCATACTCTTGTACTGTGAACAGTTGAGTACTGGTGGTTTGTAGAGGCAGTGTGTTCGAAGACCTATTCAGTTCAAATCGGGCAAAGAAGCAGTTCAGTTCTGCCAGTGATGCATCCTTACTGATCGATATGGAGTTGCTGCCCCTGTAATTAGTGATGTTTTATTCCCTGCCAAGCCCGTTGTGGATCATTATTTGTGAAGTAGTCCTCAATCTTCCTTTTATAGTCCTTTTTTGCCTCCTTGATGCCCCGCCTCAGTTTCGCTTTTGCCTTGTTACACCAAACCCTGTCTTCATAAAAATTGGAAAGCAAAATAAATGGTATCTTTCAAACAAGGGCATGACACTCAAGTCTCTTATAATAGGAAAATTCTTATACTTTTTTTAATAGCAAGAGATTTTATCAAAGTATTGAGGTGTGGTTAGAGATCTCATTTGATTGCAGAACACACAAAGGTTCAAAGAGTTCAAAGTCTCAGAAAAATAATACCATGGAAATAATGATCAGTGTTATCTAGCAAAATTTAGGATAGGGTGTGTCAACCTTTTTTTACATAACAAATATTATGTGGGCCTTTCCTCACTTGCATCTATCCATGGTATAAACATGCCCTGGCAACCATTTCTTCACTATGCCTTCCTTTCATCCCCAAGTCCCAACAGAGGCAGATTTAAACTAGAATAGAAAAGAATAGAATTCTTTATTGGCCAAGTGTGATTGGACACACAAGGAATTTGTCTTGGTGAAAATGCTCTCAGTGTACATAAAATAAAAGATACATTCATCAAGTGTCAAGAATCATAAGGTACAACACTTAATAATAGTCATAGGGTACAATAAGCAATCAAATCATACTAGGAAACAGTCTATAAATTGTAAGGATACAAGTGACAAAGTTCCAGTCATACAGTCACAGGTGGGAGGGGATGGGTGATAAGAAATGATGAAAAGATTAACAGTAATAGTAGTGCAAACTTTGTAAATAGTTGAACAGTGTTGAGGAATTATTTATTTAGTAGAGTCATGACATTCGGGGAAAAACTGTCCTTGTGTCTAGTTGTTCTGGTGTACAGTGCTCTATAGTGTCATTTGAGGGAAGGGGTTGAAACAGTTTGGAATATTAAAAGAATGGTAAGTGTGGTCTCACAATGTGATTGCCATAGTTGCAAAACATAAACTGGTAAAAATCTTCTCTGCTACTTCAAGTCCTGTCTTGAATGCCACCTTTGCATACCTTTATCATTTTTCTAGATATGTATCTACATATCCACTAACCATTTTTATTTTCTAAGAACAAATATAAAACCTATGTATGACACAGAGTCATTTGGAGAAGTATGCTAGAAGTTTTACAAAAGCATACTTTTGTAATAAGTCAACTTCCTATTAAAATAAATAAAAATATAAAGCCAGTGGAGAGCATGAAAAATTCAAAGTGAGATATGGTGTCTACTGGTGTTCATAAAAACGATTCTATTTTTCCTTGATTTGGAGTTAAGAGTCTTGAGCGTAAAGACATTTGCTTGATTGCTAGTTCATCAAGGTCAACTGTCCTTGACACCTGGATCAACAGGATATTCAAATATCTTCTGAAAAGAACAAATATTTTGTAGGAGAGTTCTTTTGGCATCGGGCACACTAAGACTCAAGGAAGTAGATGTGCCATCAAAAAAGGACATTTTACCTCTAAGCTTTCTGGTATTAAGGAAAGGCAGGGTGAAACAGGGCTTTAGATGGACACCTACACAATTACTTTTGCTTCTATATTCCAGCCTGATTTGAGCAAAACTACACAACAATATTCAAACATTGTAGGCCCAGCACAATAATTGTATCTGTGCAATTTCAGGCTTCAAATTTCTTTATATTAGTACTGTACACTATCATGTCAATCACAATAAAATGGAACTTATTTCTGGCACCATGGGGCTGAATAAAATATAATTTTGAAGTAGAAAAGACACTCATACATGATGTCAAATAATAAAATGATCATTAGTAACAGTGCACCAATTGCTAGCTGTCTCAATAAAGGAGAATATTAGTAGTTTAAGGTTGAAATGGCGCTCTCTTGAGTTTCCTCATTTTCTTGCAGATATTTTATTACTCTAACTAGATAACTTCATCAGTGCTCGTAAGGAGTGCTTTTTCCTGAGTTTATATTCTGCCTGTCTGTGTGAGGAAGGATGTGGTCTTAAAGATTCTTTGGTTGGGCTGTTTACTGATTGGGCTGGGCTCTTACTGGGGTGTTTCTTGATTGGGCTATTGCTTACTTGATTGTTGATCTGAAGTTGACCTTGGAATTAATATATTCTGATCTGAGTGCTGATTATTGGTGGAGAGGTGCTGGAGTCTTTTTCTCTTTTGGCCTGGTTGGTTGTCTTTTTTACATAATCTATAGATGTTGTTAATGTCTATGTGTATGTTGATGGCTGATTTGTCAGAGCTAACTGTCTGTTGATATGCTTAGGTCAAAGCTTGCATCCAAGTAGATCCCTATGCAGCTCAGTTTCCAAAGTTGGCCTTCTTTTACCATGGATGGATATTTTGAACTGATAAGTCCTGTACTGGGATCCAGCTTTTCTGTACCAGTGGAGAGAAGATGCTGGGGCAAAAATCCAAATTCCAATAATAGTTTCCAGAGAGCCCTATGACTGCAACAGACTGTTGTTTTTATAGTTTTTCAAGAGAAATACGATGTTAAGATATCCCCGGTAGCCTCAGGGAGTGGTAAGCCAGCAACAAACAAAGTGCTGTACTTGTACAGTCATATGAATACCCTCCTCTCGATCATATGACCATGGACCATATCTGGAATCTAAAAGTACTATTTGTATTATCAGAAAGAGAAAGTACTGGGTTTGTCATGCAAGACTTGGTATGAAATATATCCTTGCTTAGAGGTTGAGTTTCTCTCTTGAATTTAATCACAAGTCTTTCCTTGATACCATAGTTTCAGAATGAAGTAGTGATTTCATTCTTACATTCCAATTCATGTTACAATTTGTGAACAGAGATTTTGGGAACTATTCATGTCTGATCTTATATTTAAAGTCTCCTACCATGGAAGGAGAAGTGAACCTGTGGGAGAATATCTACCACACCCATTCCTTGCCAGTCTTACCAACTGCCTAGTAGGTTGAAACAATGGCTTTTTTTCTAGTAGCTTAAAAAAAAAGGCTTTAAGGGAAAAAGTAAAAAAAAAATGTTAGGGAGCAAGCTTGTTAGGAAACAAACTAGCACGGTTTGATTGGATTAGGCTAGGTTACATGAGTTAGATGGGATGATTAGATTCTAAGGATCTGGGTCTGTCTTGACCTCATATTGGGCCATCCATTATCAGAGTTCTAATTTATTATTTTGGTAAAGCAGGAAAATATTTAATATTATACTGATTTTAATGTGTTAAAATGGATGTTTTTAATATCTATATATATGTTTAATCTTTATTATTGAGGGTTTTTTCCCCTTAATGTTCAGTTTTCACACATTTTTTTCTATTTTGTTTATCAGAAGTATCAAGAAAAGTAATAAAATTATAATTAAGCTAAAATTCAGATGAAATACAGAGAAGTGACCAGAGGGAAGTGAGGGAACTTCAATAGCTTCAACTTCAATAGCTTCAACTTCATAGCAGCTTCAACTGGTCAACAGGAGTTCAGCAAGATTCAGTCCTGATTGTGCCATCTTGAAAACCTTCCTATGCCAAGACTTGGCCTGAGAGAAGATTAAATATACCACTTTAAAACGAAAGCAGCAAGGACAAGTTTGAATCTGTAGAAAGAGCTAGGGACAAAATAAAGACTTGGCCATGTCTCTGAAAAGTTAGTGGGGTAGTTAGAAAGATATGACAATAAGCTCTGGCAACTATTTTTTCCAAAGATTGTGGAGAAATAAATTAGTAGGTCCATTTGCTGATGTGTAACATTGTAAAAACTATAGGCATAAAGCCATGGAGAGAGGATTTCTCATGGATTTCAGTCTTAAGGAGCTTGTGGAGTCTCTAAGGAAGCAGAGGTACTGGGAACAAGTGGTCTAAATACAGAATCCATAAGATCTGATATTTCAGCTGTGATAGTTTTGATGCTTGAGACAATGAGACAGTTGGCTTATCTCATTTGAGTACTTTGGGAAGTAGATAGAAGATGGGCCTCCCAACATTGTATATGGGATATGATTTTGAGTCAATGCAACTGTGTCTAAGTTGTGTTCTTGGTAGACACTTAGCCAGAAGAAAAAAGACCACAATGTCTCAAAACCTGTCTGGGTTTTGCAGCTCGGGGGTGGGGTGGGGGTCCCAATAAAAAAAGTAAAAAATCCTGAGAGATAGAGAGAGAGACGGAGGGGGAGAGGGGGGAGTAGAGAGTTTGTGACAATGACTGATCAGTGGGAAGAAAATACATGTGGGTGTGAGCGTGAAAGAGAAAGGGCAAAGAAAGAAGTTTGGGTAAAAATGCGTGTGGATGTGTGTGTGAGAAAAGGAGAGAGAAAGTTGTGTGCATCCGAGAAAAATTGATGCTTACTTAGATTTTGAAGGAAAGAGGGAGAAATGTATTTTGCCCAGTGAGGTAGGTTGTGCTGACAGTGACTTGCCCAGAGTCACAGTGAGCTTCCATTTGCAAAGGTTGCTGAAGGTGGAGTAGAACTTGGATCTCCCAGTCCCAGTCTAATAACACAACCAATCAAAATAAAAAGATTTTAGTGGATAATAGTCCACGAACACATAAGGAACAGGAAGAAAAGATGGCCATTGTGCATCTTGCTTCCTGTCACACTGCAAAGTGCATATTAATGGTTAGAGAAGGCTTGCTCTTCTACTTTTTGTTAGGGTAATTTTGATTTGGAACTACAAGTAGTTCTTGTTTTGCAACTGCCTCATTAAGTGACCATTTGCAATAAATAACTTTGTGGTCAATCCTTGCATTTATGACCTTTGGAGTCTTAAAGGAAAGTTGAGATAAAATCATAAAACTGTGATTTTTCATTGGTGATCGCTTTGCTTAGAGATTGAATTGCTGGTCCCAGTTGTGACTGTTAAACAAACAAGGAGTGCCTAAATACAGGTAGTCCTCAACTTACGACAACATCTCTCTTGCTAAGTGAGACAGAGGTTAAGCGAGTTTGCTCCATTTTACGATTCTTCTTGTCACAGTTGTTAAGTGAGTAGCCGAGCCGTTAAGTTAGTAAAGCGGTTGCTAAGTGAATCTGCTTTCTCCATTTCCTTGGCTTCAGTGGTGAGAGTCAATTTTTTTTACTACCGGTTCAGTGGGCGTGGCAGGGGAAGGATACTGTAAAACTCCAGTCAGAGGTGGCATTTGCCGGTTCTCTGAACTACTCAAAATTTCCGCTACTGGTTCTCCAGAACTGGTCAGAATTTGCTGAATACCACCTCTGCTTGGCTTGTCAGAAGTTTGCAAAAGGAGAACCCATGACCCTGGGACATTGCACCCGTCATAAATATGAGTCAGTTGCCAAGCATTTGAATTGAATCACGTGACCATGGGGGATGCTACAATGGTCAAAGGTGTGAAAACCTTTTGTGCAGTGCTGTTGTAACAGAACAGTCACTAAACATATGGTTGTAAGCCAAGGACTAAATGGATTTAGTTTTTTTTAAATAAGCATATTTTCTCTTTCTTTTGTCTCGCCCTCCTTCCAATGCTGGAAAGAACCACATGCTGAATTGGAAATAATAGTTTCTGCAAGCAATCTGGTCACAGCCTTTCTCACAGCCCACACACCTACCCACCTTTAGTTGGGAGCTGCAAGGAGAGACTGGGAAGGATGTGAGCCTCCACCCTGGGCCCCCTGCCAGGGTTCTTCCCTTGGGAGTCCAAGTATAGTTGGGCAGATCTTCCATACCTCCCTTCCCTTAGGCTTCTTGGCAGGCCCAGAAAGTGAAGGAGAGACCAAGGAGTTGCCTAAAGTAGAGGTGATCCACGGATCCTTTGTATCTGGCCTTACAAAATGCTTTGGACAAGATCATCCATCTGACAGTTGGGTAAGTTAAATTTTGTTAAATGCTTTCCTTTTTTTAATGTACAAAAAGACAAAAAAAAAAACAAAACAGCAACCCCTAGCTACAAGAAATGCAAAAACAATGAACCAGAGTAAGAAGAAAACAGAAAGAGTTAAAAAATATCGATATCAGTATGAAACTAAGCAAAGCATCATTGCACCTAGTAATAAAAAATAAATATAAATTTCAACTGAGAAACAAAATAAAAATGCTATTGTAGTAAAATATTATGAAATCTGTGAGAAAGGAAACACATGTTTCCCTTGCATAAATTTAGTCATTTGGGATTAAGAGGATAGGTCTACTAATAGATAGCTAACTGGCTAAAAGGCAGGAAACAGATAAACAAATATTAATATAGCAGTTCTAGAACTAGAACAACTGTCATAGTGATGCTTTTTTTTTTTTGTCTTTTCTTTGTGTAGCCTAAAAGGAAGAAATGGCTACAATAGTTTTGCACCAAAAAAAAAAAAAAAAAGGAAACCGCATTTTATGCCCATGTCACACTGCACCAATGGATGCAAAGAGGATGTAAAACGGAGAAAAACACTTGCCATCCGTTGGAAAACGCGATGCATCCGTTGTGTACTCACTGCGTACGTCTTTCATACCCTCTATCCGTCAAACATCCATCTACTACTATTTCATCCGCTCAAAATGTTTTGAGCTGCACAAAACATTTTGAACAGATGAACTTTCCGCCGCGTACGATCTAAATCTGCGACACATACGGGCAACAAAGGTTCTACGTCCGCTGTCATCCGTTACACGTCCGCTGTATTCTCTCGGCATCCTCTGGGCATCCGCACAACTCACATTCGCTCCAGCGGAAAGAGGGAGGAAGCGAAAGGTACGCGGAACGTCCACACAGCATTAGTAGCATGGACATAGAAAGAATAAAAGCGGATGCAGCTCGGATATAAAGCATTAAAACGGACAAAACGTTCGTATATGGGACGTATCTCAGATATTTAGGATGTCTGGAGTATGCCTAGAGTATGTGGAAGGACACCTAGCGGAAAACCGACATTTCCTATAAAGAGGGGGAGGAAATCACCTGGATTTCACTATCAGTCCAGCAGCCGTGGTGTGTAGACCTCTTCAGCCTTGCTCTTGCTCTTCCACATCATCCATTGATCCCCACCATGGATCATCGCACACTCCTTTTGGTAGCTGCCATCATTCAACACCAGAACCAAGCCCTGTTCAGACTCTTTCACCTTTTCTATGCAAGGAGAAGAAGGAGACGTCCAAGAGCTGTCTGGGTCTGAAGATGGATCAGGAGAAGAGTGGAGTTTGGACTCTATGACAAGCTGATGGTGGAGCTGAGGAATGAAGACCCTCGTGCATTCCAGCACTTCATGAGGATGCCACCAGCCATGTTTGACGAAGTTGTGGAGCGTCTGAGACCCAGGTTGACCAAGGCAAACACCAACTTCTGACCCAGCCTGGACCCTGGACTGAAGGTGGCACTGACTCTGCGCCACCTGACCTCTGGGACCACATACAGAATCATGCAGTATTCCTGGAGGGTGCCACACAACACCATCAGCATTGTGGTCAGAGAAGTGGTGCAGGTCATCATCGAAGAATACATGGAGGAGCTCCTCCAGTGTCCCACCACTGAAGAAGGCTGGAGGAAAGTTGCAGAGCAGTGGTATCCCCACACCATTCCCCACACCATTGGAGCCATATATGGGAAGCACGTGGCCTGCAAAGCACCAGCAGGAGAAGCACCACCAGCAGCAACACCAGGAGCACCAGCAGGAGCAGCAGAAGCACCAGCAGCTTCAGAGTCAGCGCCAGGGGGTGGGATGGTGGTTCTGTCCTTTTTGCCAGGGCTGGCAGGAGTAGGCACAGGCTTCCTCTTCTTCCCCATGGTGTTCTTTCAAGATGTCTCTGGCAGCAGGTCTTTCCTCTGAATGGTGACTGCTTGCGAGCTGCATCCTTTTATATCCGGAGCTGACGCAATTCATCCTCCCCGCATGCGCAGTGAATGCTTTGCATCCGCTACGCATCCGCTATGCATCCTATAGGCGTCTGTGATGCATCCGCGTCATCTGCTATGCATCCGCTCCTTCTGCTACGCGTCCGCTTCGCTATTCTCCCCCGGAAGCCCTGCGGATGTGTCATCTGCTTCCATCTGCTAGGCTTCCTACAAACATCCGCTTAACATCCCCGCTACGTACTACCTCCGTCCGTTCTTTTCTGTTGTTTTCCGTTCTGTTTATGCAAATTTGGGGCACTTTTGAGAGGGGGTAGCAACGGATGGAGCCACCCCTGAAATTTTGCTCGTCCGCTGTGTCCTTTTTGCATACATTTTGCATCCGTTGGCCAGTGTGACCTAGCCTTTAGCAGTTTATAGGAGGACAAGTATTCAATGAAAATGAAAATAGTTTGTACTTAGATTTTGTTGCCAATATATTTCTTCTTTTATTTTTAGTTTAGGCTGTCTGGGCATTTTGTTCCAAATACCATGGTTTAAGAACTCATTGTACAACAATCCATCTAAAATGTTAACTGAGGATTGTGTTTAGGGCATAGGATCGCTGTTCTTAAGTCTGGTATTGTACTAGACCTGCAATATTTGTAAAAAAAAATCAAAATATTAGAAGAAAGCATTAGCAGAAACATGAAATATTTAAGAAGTAGGCTGTGCTCTGAATCATGCCTACATTTCCAGGAATATTTTCCAGACTTTGTGGTAATCAAAATAATTGATTTTGATGTGATTTTTTTTCTGCTACCCCAATTTCAAAGAAAATGAGCATCTTTATTCAAAAAACGTAACACTTCCTGATCTGGACTGAACTCAATATGAATTGAGAAGAACTAAGAACAGACAACTTTGGAACAGAGCTCACATATATACAGGTTTAGAAGAGAGGATTTTAGCAGGGGTGCCATCGGGTTAAAAAGAGGCCATAAGTGGAAGGCCCAAAGCAGATTAAAATGCCTGAAATTAAGCAAACCTGAATTTGATCATAATCATGTAAATTTACACAAAAAATGCTATCCATGCACATTTTGAGGAAGATGACAACTATACTAGATATTCTTTTTTTTTTGGATAGGTTTCATCAGAAAAGCCAGGAGTCAGACAAGTAACCTATAAACCCCTTTCTGAATTGTTTGTTGGCTGAGTCAACAAGGTGTTGGAGATCCTGGATATTTGGTGACAAGTGAATAAAAAGATTTAGGACAATTGGCTGAGCAACAAGGGCTAGCAACAAGAACTACCAGAAGAAAAGTTGCTTACTCATTGCAAATATATAGACTGGAAACAAAGAAGTGATTATTTGCTCTTGCAAATTAAGTCAACAAGAATTACGGGAAAGTTAGTACATATGAAGACAATGCACCTGTCCAGGAAAGAATGATGTCAAGAATTGGAAATAACAGAAACTAGGAGATCAATGTCAATTTATAGTTTCAGCATAGTATAAAGTGTTCACAGAAACAGAATTAAGCTGTCAAGATCTACCCAGGGCAAAGAAATTGAAGCCTTGCCACAAGTAGCTCAGATTGTAGAGGCAAATCAGAGGACTAGCAGCAGAGGACAAGCTATTGAATCATTTTGATCTCTCTGCCTTCTCCTCATAAAAAAGGAAAGCCCTCTAGGAAAAAAAGCAACAGGATTTGAAATAAAGGTTGCCTGTATTGACACATTACAAAGAAATACCTAGCATACATATTAAAAGATGCCAATATTATAGTATTTAATATAAGCACAATTTCACTATAAGAGACCAGTCTAAACATCAGCCTGACTCTGACCAACCATAATAAATTTCAACCTTGCCTCTTCCTATCAAGTATCCATTGTTGAAGCTATCAATAGCCAGGAACCCCAATACATCACCTACATATAGAGGTGGGCCTTTTCCATCCTGAACTATTCTTATAATCACCAGAAATGAAATGTGGCAGTTAGATAGTCCTCTATTGAGATAAGACTGAGCTCTTCAAACAGCTTATCTATGGTAGGTAAGGTAAAGGTTCCCCTCCCCTGTGCTAGACATTTCCGGTTCAAGGGGGCGGTGCTCATCTCCGTTACAAAGCTAAAAAGAGCCACCACTGTCTGGAGACGTCTCGGTGGTCATGTAGCCAGCATGACTAAATGCTGAAAGCGCACGGAACATTGTTACCTTCCCACCAAAGTGATCCTTATTTTTCTACTTGCATTTTTACATGCTTTTGAACTGCTAGGTTAGCAGAAGCTGGGACAAGTAACGGGAACTCACTCTGTTACACGATACTAGAGATTTGAATTGAACTGCCAATCTTTCTGATTGACAAGCTCAGCATCTTAGCCGCTGAGCCACCGCATCCCCTCTATGGCATGTAGGTACTTACTGTTCCTCTGCTGTATAGAAAAAAATGAACAGAAAATTAATGACAGATATAAGGAAGTATGTCTTCATACCCATCAGTTCTCTCATTTCACATAACCATGGTTTAACTATAGCTTATTAATCAAACCATTGCCAATCACACTGTGATTCACAAAGCCTAATGATTTGCTGCTTATATAGCAAACTATATTAGACCAATGTTCACATACGATGTCAAACTAGTTCAGGGGTGTCAAACTTGGCCCGTGGCCTGGATAAGTCATGTGCTGGCCCGCCCCACCCAATTTAGTGAAGAGGGGGAAAGTCCCAATTTAGTGAAGAGGAGGAAAGTCCCGATACATCACATGACACCGTGATGACACCAGTTTGATACCCCTGAACTAGTTGATCAGTTTGCAAGCTATCACATCTTTTTTAATACTTACTAAATAACAATAGGTGAGTTTATATTTCAGGCTAAATGAAATATAACTATATTGGAACTTAGATTAATCATTTTATAGTATTCACTATGTCAGTACATTGTATGTTTCACTTAGGGCTCAGGCAATCAGTAGCTTCTGAGGGATTTATTCTGAGTTTCCTTACAGCCAAGCCCATTTTAAAGTCATTTTCTTAGACAGCTAGAATAACAGATGACACACATAAATCACTTTTACACACTTTCCAATCCCTCCAAACTATGCTGAAGCTAGTAGTAAAATATTTTGCATTCCTGCAGACCCTGGAATGCAGAGAGCAGAAAGGAAATGAGTAACAGGTGAAAAGAAAAATCCTGACAACCATTCAAGCCATATCCTGAAAGATGAAACTTATTGGTGTAATAGAGATTATTTACAAGATGTTATAATGTTTGAACACTATGCTTGTCTGTCATTTATTAAAGCAATCTGTTTTTTAGATTAAAAAATATATTGGTACTTAAAAGCGTTGTACTGTGAGTTGACACCCAGAATACATGGGTTTAAAACATCAGCATCTTTTGGATAGGTAATAGAGGGATGCTCTGCTTGCAGGAGTTCTGAAGTAATTTCCTCCTAAATAATTTCATTGTGCGGGGTTAATAATAGTGTATTCCAAAATGCTCTTACTTGCCTAGTAATTATCTAATATTGGCCATAGGTAACCGTGTCTGATCTAAACTTTATTTCTCATTTTAATCGCTTGTTGAATTAACTAGTTCAGGCACAGACAGATGTCTTCTTTTGCAGCAAAGTTGCACACACAAAAATTACCCATCTCCCAGAAATCTCATTGCCTTGATAGCACCCGTTTTGAATATACTGATTTCTTTGCAACTGCTGTTGGTCTCCATTGTGAAATTTATCAAAATATTTTATTTTCTTCTTTGTGCAAGTTTTGCTTGTTTTTTGAAGTAAGCTTTCTTTCCTGTAATAGCTATCTTGACATTGTTATCTAGGCTGTAAATCTCTGGCTGGCCCTGTGGTGAATCACAACTACATTTCATAGCATTTATGTATCTCTTTTGTTTATTCAATTACCTGAAATCACAGGTATTAGCTGATAGTTATTACTGTACATATATATTACAATTTAAAAGCAACATAAAACATTTCAGTGTGTGAATGGGGGATGAGAAAGCAAAAAATAGGCATGAGTGAAACAAAAAAAGCACAATTTGAAAACCATAAGCCTTTTTTTCCCTCCCAAGCAAAATAACTCATGTAAAACATCACAAGCTCATCGGCTGAGAAAAGAGAAATGATAAAAATGCACAAAGCTCCATAAGCTAATGGATCCTTTTTAATTACATCCATATTGCTGGATAATCTGATTAGTTAAACTCCCAAAGTATTAAACAGAGACCGGCTAATCCCTTCTCATACCAATCTCTGGAGTCAGAAAAGAGCTTAGTATGAAGTAATTGTGTATGCAAATAGCCCAACTCTCCAACTTAATGCAATCCTCGACTTATGATGACAACTGAGCCCAAAATTTCTGTTGCTAAGCAAGACAGTTAAGTTAGTTTTGCCCCTTTTGCAGCATTTCTTGCCCCAGTTCTTAAGCGAATCACCACAGCTGTTAAGTAATGTTGTTGTTAAAATGAATCTGGCTTCCCGATTGACTTTGCATGTCAGGAGGTCATGAAAGGGAATTGCAAGACCCTGGGACACACTCCAACCATCATAAATTGGAGTCAGTTATCAAGCATCTGATGTGACCATGAGGATGCTGCAATGGCCATAAGTGCTAAAAATGGTTGTAAGTCACTGTTTCCAATGCCATTATAATTTTGAACAGTAACTAAATAAATGGTTGTAAGTTGAGGACTACCTGTATTTGAGGTAGTGGCTTGCTTTATGCTACCCTAAATTGTTATTCCTCCTCCTCCCTTGTCAAGTGTAAAATAACTGACAGCCCTTTCTCTATTAGGTGGCGTATTAGGCAATTGTGAAATTTCAACCTGTTCCACTAGATATTAAGTTCTTCAGTCTGACAATATTTTTGCCATATTCTTAAAAAAAAAAGCTTCAGTGGGTTTTAATAAAAGCCCTCTTCGATAAAGGGGATAAGGGATAATTCTACATTCAGATCAATGCTAATTTACTCCCAAATCACTTTTCCAAGTGATAGAAAAGCCCTGTGAACAATGAGAATCAGGAAAATTTGGCATAACTATCACCATTACTTCTCAAATATTAAAAATAATCACATACATGAGAATAAACATAAAAATGTATCTGATATTCCTTGAACAGATGGCTAATTCTCATGACAAAAAACATGTCAGCTTAGACTATGATTTAATTTTTTTTGAGATCTATATACCTTTTGAATCTCGTTCCAACTGTCCCAAAGATTAACTAAGTAAGATTGGATTAATGTTTAAATGGGCATCTACCTGGCAACACTAGACTAGGGTTAAACTGAAAATATAAACTTTCTCCATACTTGTCAATAAATTGCATGGAATCAGCAGAAATCAAACAACAAAGTGATTGTATCACATTACTCAGCAACAATCAAAATTATTATAAATGAGCAAATGGGATGAGTACAAAGAGGTCTTTGGAAGGGGAAGTCAAGGAGAAAGTATTTTTTTGTTAGTTCTTGTGACTGCAGAAGTGTCATGTTTTTTATTCTTGTCCTGAAGAGGACAAGAATTATACATAGTTCAGGATATATTGCACACATTCAGGATGTACGCCCTGAAAGAGAAAGTGAAGCGACTTATGCTTAGGAGGGAAGATACAGGAAGTGCTTGCAAAAGGACAGCAGCAAGAAGCTTGATTATTTTTTCTGAATTCCTGGATAAAAAGTGGCTACAAATCTCAAACACTAAGATGACCAAGTGGATGAGTAAAGGCCAGATTATCTGAAGGACTACCTATATCCTATACTTTCTGCCTGTCCAGGAAGATTGGGCAGAATTGGTGTGCTCCACATCCCTTCAACTTAAGACGTCCTACCCAACCCAAGAATTTTACCATTTTGGTTACGGTATCTGCACTCTAGAATTATATCCCCTAAAATTTCCCTCCCAATGATGATGTGCCAGTTGTCCTTAAAAACATGGTTCTTCTCCCAGACCTTGAGGTAGATGGCCATGGAGCCATTAAATGGCTTTTTCAACCCATTATGGGATATTATTATCTAGACTTTCCCTCAATTTATATATTTTCCCTCCATTTATTTTTAAATTGTAAGCCAGAGTCATTCTGGAATAGGCAGAGTCCAGAGCAAATTAAATCAAAATTTAAAAATATGACTCCTGCCTCCACTTTAATGGTGGTGGTGATCAGAACCCTCTTATTGAAAGAAATAGTGCTAGATTCTCTCTGATCAGTCAAGCAAGAGAAAGATGTGGCATGCATGACTAAAAAGTCCATTGATAAATATCCTCTGCTCTATATGACATAGCCAGCCAAAGCCTTAAAAGATGGCTATGACGATAAGGAATAATAGCAGAAAGGTGACAGAGCTGGGTACAGATGTTTCAATGTCTTCCTTCCTTCCTTCCTCCCTCCCATCCATCCATCCATCCATCCAAGGACGCGGCCCAATAAGAGAAAGAAATGTAGCCATCTGGCTACATAGACAAGGACAACAGGAATGGTTTAGATTTTAATAAGAAAACATGATTCCAAGACAGGAGACTCCTGGCAGGGGATAGGCTGCACCTCACAAGAGTTGAGCAGAAGGTGTTTAAAAAGTACTTTGCTAACCTGATCCAGAGGACTTTGAATTGAAATGGGACTGGGAATGGAACTGAAAGGAGTATGCAGGATGTGTCAGCAACCAATAACAAGGAGGCAAATGCAAGAAGGACCACACTAAGTCACAAAGATTTCAAGTGCCTTTATGTAAATACTCAGAATATGCGGTACGAACATTGTAAATGAAAAACTTAATGCAGGAAGATAAGTAAGAAATGTGGTGGCACAGAATGCAGTATTGCAGGCTAATTCTGCAGTATTATTGCAGAATTAATTCTGCCAGAAGTTTGATCCTCACCGGCCCAAGGTTTACTCAGCCATCCTTCCAATGTCAGTAAAATGAGGACCCAAATTGTTGGGGACAATATGTGGACACTGGAAAAGCGCTTAGAGAGGGCTGTAAAGCACTACGAAGTGGTATATAAGTGCTAAGAACTGGGACTATACTACCTTTAGATCCTAGAAACTTTCCAAAAAGGTACTTATGAAAATGTTAGGAATAAATTAGATACCTCTTAAATAGCTGGTTGGCCCAATTTAAAATGTCAGTTACATAGGTTGACAAAGACAATAATCATTGATAAATTAAACTTCAAGGAATAGAAAGCTTTTTCTATTTCACACATTCTACTGCAATTATCTAGGAGCTTATACAAACATTGGAGTAATTTGATCTGTTTATATGGCCTTTAAAAAAACAATGAAGCAATTTATTTATAAAACAGAAATTTGAAAGTTAAATTTCATATAAATATAAATAAGTTTAATAAGTAAAGTTCATGTGTTGATTTCTGTAATGAAAGGGAAACAATCAAATAATTAACAATCTAAAAGCATGTTTTTTAAATTGTAAAATTAATCTAATTGTGCATTAAGGCATGCCTATAAATCAGGCTCTTTATTACACTGAACTGTACGTTAGTAATTCACTCATAAATAAAGCAACATCATTACCATTTCTTGGTTCTTGAATATGTATTCTTTTTACTGGAAAAAATCACTCATAAGTTAACAAATACAAAAATGTACAAACAAACAGGTGAATAAATGCAATGATACAACGGATTGCTGAAAATTGTGTGTTTTAACACTAGATTTCAGTGCAAAAATATACCCCTGGAGCCTCACAGAAACCACAGAGAAGCTGAAAACAACAGAAAGAAAGAAATTACATATGATTCAATTCTATCTTTGACAGTAGATGTTTGGCAATGCACAGTGGTCCACTCAGATGTTAAACTGAGTACAAAACAGCTTTTACAAAAAATATAAAGAGGTTTTAGCAAATAAAGATCCAAATGGCTCATATAAAACATACATTTTGTAATGATAGTGTTCTATCCCTTAGCAACAGTAGCTGACACTGCTGATGAAAATGGGGAGCACTCTGTTGAAATGTCAGCTATTAATGTACAGATTTTAAATGATTTTTAAAAACACTATAACACATGCACTTAACAGTTATGTTTCCAACAATTACATTTACCATACAATAGCTGACTTATCTGATAAAGCAACAGTGCACATTTAAAATATATTCCACGCTTTAAAGGAAGGGGGAGAAAAAAAAAAAAATTTTTTGGGGGGGGGGGGGTGAATCCAGAACTAATTAAGTGAAACTGACTCTTTCACACCAATCTTCAACAAGTGCATTTCTTAGCAGAGGTAATTCAGAGGGTATAGTAGAAGGGTGCACAATCTATTTTTAAAGTGTGTGTGTTTGTGTGTGTGTGCAGCACTGCCAAATAGCTGTTTAGAAATGTCAAGGTGAATTAAGACAGACTGAAACACATTCTCAACTGAAGCACCATTAAATAAAATGTTAATTTCTGCTAGCATTCCAAGTTAAAAAAAATACATACGAATTATTCACAACTGAAAATTATCAAAATGTAGAAGTCTTTATTGCTTCATGTGCCACTAAAAGAATGAAAACTAAGTTATTCCCTCTGCAGCAACCGTAAAGGTACTATTATGAAACAATATTAAAGCCTATTTATCAGCAAATTCAAGAACAGAATTCCTGCCCTTTCATATCAGCCAATAAGATGGACATATGCACACTTTCGCTTTCACGCACAAGCACACATTCACCCCTTCATAACCGTTGAGATTCAAAAAATGGGCCTGGTTAATCACCTCCACAGCAGTTGTATATGGGGGATCATATATCTACCAAACCCAAAATCTTTAAAGAAAAAAAAAGTCTCCTATACAAGTTAAAGCAACTGAAGGCATCAATGTAATCAAAGAGATTAAAGTACTTTTCACATTAAACTCTGTCTATAAATATATATTAAAGAACAATTTGTTTTACCAGAGTAAATACCCGGTTTAAAAAAGTCTGTACATGCTATATAAAGAGATGGACTGGTTTTAAAGCAGAAAAACAAAACAAAGGCACAAACTTATTATGGAAGGTTAAAACAAAAACTAGATAGAGATTATGGACCAACCAATTCTGCCTGATATTCACATTTTTTAAAAACTAATCTCAATGCCCTTCATTCTTGTAATTAAGAGTTGGAGTCTGGATACATTTATCCCAGTACTTGTACTTGTGCAATGTTTTTCTGGTTAATAATCATACCCAAGAACTTCAACCTACAGTTTTAGTCTATATTAGTTCAGTTTCATTTACACAATAAAGATATCAAAATATTATTCATCCCCCCCCCCCCAATTAAAGTTACAGAAATCACTGTAGACTTTTCGAACAACAGACTGAATGATTTGCAAACTTCAACCAAATGAAGTAGAAACTTGGTTAATTTTCTGGGGACTTTTTGTCCCTTACCAAGATGAAACAGGGAGATATTTTCTCTGATGTTTTGCTGTCAGTTTGGAATACAGGGACAAAATGCACTGGGTCACACACCAAAAAATAAAACAGAAAACCACAACTCCAGAAAGACTATGCAATTCCCCCAAATGCAATTGGCTTTTACACTTTCATGAGTAAAATTCTCTCTCACAATGCCAGATTCCTCCTTTTCCAATAAACACTGGTATTGTTTCCAAAATAATCAACGAACTGACAGTCTCAATCCCACCAACAACTGCTTAAATAGCCCTGAAGACAATTACTTGCATGTCACCCTGATGTATTGAAGTGCTTGCACAATTGAGGGCTTACTTGAGTTACACTAAGTTGTAAACCTTCAGCTTCAGTTTTGAACTGTATTTTTTAAAAAATAAAAGAAAGCAATTTATACAGTTTATCTACATCTATACTTCTTTAAGAAGTGATTGTGGGTATATATAGATATATATCTTTTTCCCTTCAAGCAAGTCAATTAGAAAACCAATGCAAACACAAATGCAAATGAATGTTAGCTAACAGTTCATCTCCAATAATGGTCACGGCAGGGGTGTCAAACTGATGGCCTGCAGGCCGGATGCGAAATGCACAGGCCACACCAAGCCCAACTCTGCGAAGGGTAAAAACACCACGAAAGTCATTCAGAGAGTTTGAAAAACACCACAAAAGACACAGAGAGTTTGACACCCATGGCTTACAGGATAGCTTCCAGCACCCTAAAAGTCAAGAAACCAAGACTTTTCTTTCTTTCTTAAGCCAAACTGGTTTTATGAGCAGGAAAACACATTCAATCTCTGTTTGTTACTGGAGATAGCTTAAAGAAATGTAATGCTGGAACAAAATCAGCAGGTCACACCATTGTTCTTTTTAAAAAGAAATCAAAAAGCAAGTTAAGTCTGAACTCGCTGACAGTGTAAATATGTCTACAGTCTGATGATCTCGGTGCATATTTTTGAAAATTATTCTTCAAAACACTGTGATCCTTCATTAGACACAAGATTATTATTGTCCAGGAGACATATAAAACCATCTCTTGACATTCTCTTCTCATATTTTCTTAGTATTCGCTCACCAGAGCCAGCTCTGGTGATAGATTGACAGTTATGTTTTTATACAAAGAATCATATGTAATATTTGGAAAATAGTTCAAATTATTGAGGCCATCCAATTCTTGCCTCTCTTTGGACTTCCTCAACAGTGCATATCTGTTGAAAAAGAAAAGGAAAAACATTAAAACCAATATTGTTCTAACATGTCACATAAAAAACTATTAATATCACTACACATTTTGAATATCAATAATTTATTTAAAATATCCAAATGCAGCCTGCAGACATCCAAAGTCCATTCATGTCCACTTTAAAAGATATGACTCATAGACAGAATACAAACTCATCTGGATTCCAAAAATTTACATCCTGTTTGCAGCTTCATTTTGTATTTATATTAGTTTATATACACAGTACATAAGTAGGTATATAAAGTATGAACACAGGTAATTGGATTAACTGAGGAAAGCATAGATAAATTAACCATGGTTAGGGATGTCATATGAACACAATCATTTCTCAGAGTTGGATATCTAAACTAGAATAATGGATTTCTGTTGAAATGCTCAGATCCTGATAAATAAATATTGCAAAGAAAATTTATGTAAACAACACCAGAATATAAAACTAACAGACAAATATGAAAGCATTACACATTACAAACTGTAAAAAAGCTTTTTTATTTTAAATTGTCCAATTCCTTTCCTTTACTTCATTGAATTTTCTAGTATTGCTCAACCAAAGGATTTATTTTCCAACATGTTGCCATCTGCTCTGACCAATTTTGATGAGAAACAAAAATTATTGCATGTTTTCCTTCTCCATTTATGTTCTCCATAAATCTCATCCTGAATCATCCACTTCTCTTTTTAAAAAATCTATTTTCATTTTATATAATGAAAACTTCTGAACATGGATTAAAAAAATGTTTGCTAAAATTCATCCTTTACATAGATTTCACTCATTTTTATAAATATATACAAGAATGAAAACTTTTTCTGACACTTCCATTTTCTTACATTAATGAGAAAGGCTGAAGCACAAATTCTTAATTTCAGAATAACAGATTTGGAAGGGACCTCGTAGGTCATCGAGTCCAACCTCTCATCCAAGCAGAAGACCCTACATCATTTCTGACAGATGGCAGTCCAGTCTCTTCTTGAAAGCTTCCAGTGATGAAGCTCTCACAATTTCTGAAGGCAAGCTATTCCATTGGTTAGTTATTCTCACTGTCAGAAAATATTATTTCCTTATTTCTAGGATGAATCTCTTCTTGATTAGTTTCCACTCATTAAATCAATAATTAAAAGCTTTAATACAGTTCTTATTCATTTTTATTTTTCATGTAATCATTTAATAGTTAATCTTTGGTTTATACATTGCATAAAACTGTAATATGTCTTAGTGCTGTGTGAATCTGCCAACTGTGGTTTATGCAACAACTGATCATTAAATAAAGTATGGATTTTTGTGGTGTACAATACAGGCAATACATTTTCCCCAAGAAAAACTGACCCATGTTTACAAAATACACTTTTAATTGAATCACAGTTAATATTGTTTTCTAAGTTCACACTAAACCATTCATTACATGAATGTGTAATTATTTTTAAATGGTCTACCCTGACATATGAATCCAGCCAATGTAAAACAGAAATAAATGATTGTAATTTGTATGATTAAGTGATTGAAAATATGAATGATTCTAAGACCGTAAGTCAGTAAAGCAATTGAAGGAAAATATGCTCCCTTCTAATTCTCTATTTATGGATAATACTATGGTATCAGGTTATGATATAACCACTGGAAGCTAGCCCAGTCTAGCATAAAACCAGTGAAGAAGAAAAATAACAGCTCTCAAAAGAAACCAGCATGGCATAAAGAACTCTCTGACAAATTTAAAGACAAAAAGGACAAGTATAAAAAGTGGAAAGAGGGGTAAATAACTAAAGCAGAATATCAGCAAATAGCTTGAGCCTGTAAAGATGAAATGAGGAAGCTAAGGCTCACAATGAACAAAGGCTCACGACAAAAGTAAAAAAACAACAATAACAAAAAGCTTCTTCCAACATGTTAAAAACAAGAAAGAAGTCAAGGAAACAATAGGTCCATTGTTGAACATTGGGCACTATCTAACAAAATGAAATTCAATGGTGAAAAAAGTAAGATTCTACATTTTGGCAAAAAAAATAATAATCAAATGCAGAGGTACAGTATATGCAGTACCTTGCTCAATAGTAGTAACTGAGAGGGATCTTGGAGTCCTAGTGGACAATCACTTAAATATGAGCCAGCAGTGTGCCTCAGCTGCCATAGAAGCCAACATAGTTCTAGGCTGCATAAACAGAGGGATAGAATCAAGATCACGTGAAGTGTTAATATCACTCTATAATGCCTTGGTAAGGCCACACTTGGAATACTTTATCCAGTTTTGATTGCCATAATGTAAAAAAGATATTGAGTCTCTAGAAAGAGTGCAGAGAAGAGCAACCAAGATGGGGACTGGAGGCTAAAACATATGAAGAACCATTGCAGGAACAAGGTATGTCTAGTTTGAGGACATGGGGAGACATGATAGCAGTGTTCCAATATCACAAGGGGCTTCCACAAAGAAGAGGGAGTCAAGCTATTTTCCAAAGCACCTGAGGGCAAGACAAGAAGCAATGGGTGGAAACTGACCAAGGAGAAGCAACTTAGAACGAAGAAGAAATTTCCTGAACAGTTAGAACAATTAATTAGTGGAAGTTATGGGTACTCCAACACTGGAAGTTTTTAAGAAGAGTTTGGATAACCATTTGTCTGAAATGGTTTCGAGTTTTCTTCCTAAACAAGGGTTGGACTACAAGACTTCCAAGGTCCCTTCCAACTCTGTTATTTTATTCTGTTCTACAGTATATAGAAAATTAAGCCTCCTGTTTTCTGTATTTATCTTTTCTATAATTTAAATTTCCTACCATGAACATCCCCACGCAAATGAGTTATAGTAGCACCAGACTAATGGCCAGAAATCTCAGTTCAAAACATTATTAAGCAAAAAAAAATATTAAGCATAAGCGAGGATGTTCCAGTAGTTATCAGTGGGCCCAATTCAAAAACAATGAATAAAGCAAGATAAAAATATGCTGCCAGTTTAGAGAAATTTAAAATCATTTTGAAAAATGACCCCAAATTTATAAGCAATCTTACACTAAAATGCAGAAACTACAACACTGGCTGTCTTCCAGATGCACAGGTAGGCTGTTACAACAGAATTCCTGATATGCTGATATTGTCCTCTTTGTTCCGTAACATTTGATACTTTTATATAGAGTCAATGACCTTTTTATACATTTACTGCTTGTTGAAGTTTGAGATACTAAAGCTGAGAACTCTCTCTTCCCAGATATATAATCGGGAGTGTGTTCATGTGTACATAATACATATTGCGTGCAGACACACTCAGCTTCCCCTAGTTCTTGTTCCACATCCTGAAGTAGAATATATGGCATAATTTTATACCAGAGATCCCTAGCTCACTCCCTCAGGATATAACATAAACATCCTCTTCAGCATAAATGGAGCTATAACCTCTGTTAGCATATATTTTCTACTTGCAAAGCTTAACCAGAACAACAACAACAAAAACAGGTAATGACATGTGTGTGGCATAAATGTTCATAAACCCATAATTCCTGAAGGTGCAATTTCCCCCTCCATCTCCTTCAGGAAGAGCAAAGGGAAATATGTTGCTGGGATAGAAGTCCCTTTAGTGAGCTCCTTGTCAATTAAATCATTTAATGCTCTATCACTTGCAAATTACACTCTAAATTTCTCCCTTGGACTGGCTTGCTTTTACTTGCTAGCAGCTGGAACTGAAACAGGCAACAGTTTCATAACAGAACAAGGATAATGGGAAAAAAGAGAAGAGGCAGTATGAGAACTCAGGCGCGCGCTGTCTTTGAATAAATCAACCAAGCAACTAAAAACTGAGGATTACTTCAAAAACAAGAAATGTAACAACTGTAATCCGCAGGAGAAAGCGTTTTAAACAGTTGCTTTTGAAAGCAAGTTTTCCCTAAAGATGGTACTCTAGAAACTTTTCTTAAAAAACTGTTTAAATGTTTAAGGTTGAAATGAAATAGTGATTTATTACTTAATAGATCCTAAATAGGCTTTGGCCCAAAGCACTTTTTAAAAAAACTAAATCAGTTTGGGGTATTGAAGCTCTCCTTTCCACACAAGCATCAATGTCCCACAAACACTTGAGGCTGGGGAGAAAACCTGCAAATTATAGCTGCTCTAATTCCCAGTTAAACACAATCACTATATAGTAACTTCAATAGCAAAGCAAAGGCTAAGAGAAGAATGAGAAGAAACATCATTTCAAAAAATTTCAATTTTGTGCTTCAGAATACAATTAACTGGAACAATTTGCTGCAATATGAAATCTGAATTTTTACATTAAAACAGACCTATAGAAATCTCTATATTCTTGATACATAAAAAGGCCACTTAAAAAGACACAGCATTCAGAACCAAGAATATAATTGCAATTCATTTTCAAGGTTAGTATAATTCAGTACTGCTCTGCATGAGAAATCTTGACGCAAAATTTACTATGAGCACAAACTTTTCATACAACCACATATAAATGAATATAAAGACAAGGAATGCGAAGTTAAATAGGCATCATTTTGCAGCCTATTTCAGTGGGCAGTAAATAGTATCCTCCCAATGGTCAAAACTACAACTCAAGCCAGAACTGGGAAAATATCCAGACTACAGGTACTCTATGTCTTATGACCTTTCATTTAATGATTATTTGAAGTTATGAGAGTCCTAAAAAGAAGGGACATATGACTGATTAACATTTACAACCGTCTCAATGTCCCCATAGTCACACAGTCAGAATCTGTCCATTTAGCAAGTATTTGCACCCTTGCCAGGAGGCTTTTGATTAGAAAAGGAAGAAGCTGTTTTGCTCATGTGATTTGCAAAAAAGTTGTATAATCAGGTGCAATTCACTTCATGAATGCATCACTTCCCGTCCAATTTTGATTATAAGTCAAGGACTTCTAAAGTAGAAGTCACAAAGTCATTAGGTTTGCTAACTAAAGAAAAAGGGGATCTGAACATTTTGTTGAAATCTGTCTGAGAATAATCCATAATAATTGTGCTTTTCCAGTAGAAACATCTGAACATTTGGTAAGGCTTTCAATAGTTAGGAAATAGCTTGGGACAAAATATGTCTTGACTGTAAAACAAGGAGCGCTGAATTAGTTCGTGACAAAAGATAATCTAAACTACCATAACAACCTATCCCACAAACACATATACTTTTATGCAAAGATAGCAAGTTAGTTCTATCTTAGAATCATCTTAAACTCAAATTGAAATACAGTCAGACAATCAAAAATCATAAAGAAAAGCAACACAATCTCTTGGGGTTACAAAGTAAAGATCCACAAGATTTTGTGTTTAAAATGAAGCACTTAATGGGCTCAACCATCTAATTGGTGAATTCAGACAACAGCTTGTCTAGTTTTGTTACTGGAAGCTTTTAAGAAAAGACTGGACTGGAATCTGTCCAAAATGGTGTAGAGTCTGCTTGGGTGGGGGGTTGGACTAGATGACCTACAAGGTTCCTTCCAACTCTGTTAATCTGTAAACTATACTGTTTAAGAAATACAATGGAGGTTCATCCACTCAAATCTGATGGACTGGAAAATCTGCATATATATAATATTTATAACAACATTTTACTTACCTTCCTAAGAACTGAACTTCCCCTCTGTGATGATGGGGAATCGATTTGTATCTCCCTGTATCTCCTTCTGGCCGAGTAACCAAGTAGCCTGCATAGTGAACCCTGGATGAGAAAGGGAGTCATTAAACTGCTTTGAATTTAATATTTGCCAACACTAATTATTTGAGAAACATCATATCGACATTATTCATAAGCAAGCATCCCAACGTGTCTCCTAAATTAGCTAATTTATACACTTGTTCATTTGAATTAGTTGTGTGTTAGCCTGTTATTATTTGGAAGAAAAAGGAATAAGAGGTTACTGATAACTATGAAACTGTGGGATATAGCTATAACAAGTACTATTGTTATGTACTTCCAAAAACAGCTTATCTAATAAGAGTAAATTAACTATAGCCAGAAAATAAACAGTACTTCATGGGTCAACTTAAATTATAAAGGTGAAAGACTTTATTTTTTATTATTTATTTATTAAACTTATATGCCACCTATCTTGCCTAGGTGGCTTACAATCAATAAAAGCAACAAAATGAAATGTTAAAACAATAAATGGCAACACTAAATTGATATAAAATTAACAATGGGAAGGAAGGCTAACTTTGTATCAGTGATAATGATGTGGTTGGAAGGTGGGTATTGTCTAGATAAGAGGTCACCAACCTTTTGGACCTCAGGGACCACCAAGCTCATAATTTTAAATCTCAGAGACCACTAACGGGTTCTGTGGGCATGGCCTAATTTGCGGGTATGGCTTGGTGGTCATGTGACTGGCTGGGCATAGGTTGTATGTATATAAATATTGATACTGAATTTTTTTTATAAAAAAAGAGCAACTTTTGTCCAAAGTCAGGCAAAGCAGGCAGGCAGGCAGATTGAGTTGCTCACAGAATCATTCAGTGATCTATCTATCTGTCATCGGCTAGCTCAGTCTCTCAAATTTGCTTGCTGCGAGTCTGCACTGAATAATAGAATCTTCAGTCCTAAGGGAGGTTCGGCTGTGCTTAAAAGCAGAGCCGAAGATCTAAAGACTAGCTAGAAAGCAAGTAATCCAACCATTTCCTGCTTCCTAGCTAATCGAAATCTCCTGGCACAGCAGAACAGCTAATGGTCAGAAAAAGGAAAAATAGCAATTTGGCAGGCAAGTTGGCCTGGTAAGAAGTGAGTGGGTGGGGAGGGTTCCTGCGGGCTATGTGGGCAGCGCAGTCTTGTGTTTCTGCGCAGTCTGGATTAATTGCTTTGGGGGGGGTCCTCTGGGGATGAGATATGTCTGTAGCCCACCAAAATTTTCTTGCAGCCCACTGTTCCAGATGTTATCTTGTAAGAGTGTCAGCTGCCAAAACAGGGCTGAATAGCATAAAAAGAAAATAGGGAAGACTTTCAGGCAGTTGGCATTGCTAAGATGAGTATATAATGCAAGATGTAACCAAGGATACAAATTTTCTGAAAAGACCGACAAAGTCACTCCTTTTAAATTTTATATTGCAATTCTTTTTGTTCACATCTTGTGGAATTTGAAACTAAATCATGGAGCCTGGTTAATTGGAATTTACATGCCAACCATCCTCTCCATCTCTTGTAGGCAACATACCTGTTCCAAAGGTCGTCATCCTCTCCACCCCAGCCCCAGAACCCGTTTGCAAAGCCGTTGATTTTTTTGAACTGTTTCACTGTCAAGCCACTCACTCCACCAAAAAACTCAGCATATGGAAGTCTACAGATATATGAAAATAAAAATGTCAGTCAAGGTTAAAATGAATACAGTTTTTAGTGGTCACAGCAAATATGTGGTTATAGCTTGTCTCAATTAGTTTTAGTTACAGTAGTATCTGCTTCTCATTAATTTTCTATTTTTAGCATTAAACTCACTAGGGAATTACACTTACTTACATATACATGTACTTATCCAACTTAGTAGCAAAATGTCTTGGCATCTGTCCACATCCGTAATAGTTACGATCATTCTCAGGTATATGATCCACATCGTGAAAAATCAAACAGTCCCAATCCAAGTCCTTCATAGCTTCCCGAAAGCCAACATTAAAGAGCATAGCACGATTAAAGGGCTGATTACCTGCCTAGAAGAAAAGCCCAATATATAAAAAATATTTACTTTCATTCACAAGGCAACCTGAGTTCCAATACTTGTAGTGGATAATAGGTGCATTTGGTTGCTTCAAATCTTACAGTATGGTAAATTTTCTACTTCAAAGACACAAAAACATTTCTTTCAAATTTTGCCTATTTTTTTTTTTTGTTTCATTAGATTGACATGTCGGACATATCAGCAGATTAAGGCCTGCAGATAGACATATGAGGGCTTGTAGGACCACCCTAAAGCCTAACTACAAATACCAAAGAAGACACACATTGCTGCCAGGCTAATTCTTGAAAAATAGGAGTTAAACACATGACTAGAAACACAGTGATATCATGCCCATCTAGATATATAGGCTGCATTTGATTAACACTTAAATATATAAATGCAATGCAACATTTACATATCACTTTTGTCCTATGACAGCCCAAACTAGTCTGCACAAGAAGTACAAGACCTTTTGATACAAGCATAAGGATCCCACTTCTTAAATGGCTCTTACACAGATGTATAGGCAATTGTACAAAAAGAAAAAAGCAAACATGAAAACACGGTAAGAATTTCATCAAGGAAAAGTGTGGCAATTTAAATCTATTTTTGGAGCTTTGTACATTTTTGTGCAAAGTTTAATTAATTATTGGGGTATACTGAGTCAATTAAAGTTGTATGTCTTCGGAAGTATCAACATTTTGATTTGGATACGTAGGTTTTAACTATAAATCAACAAACAAAACATATATATACTCTCTTGGAAGACTTCCATCACTTCAAATATGAAACAACTGTCTCAACATTTGAGATATAATATTGTTGAGCAGAAGCTGTATGAGTAGATCTTTCTTATAGGGTTTTTTGAGCCTGGTGGTGCATTGGTTAGAATGCATTATTGCAGGCAAACTCTGCTCATAGCCTGGAATTCGATTCTGGTGGGCTCAAAATTGATTCAGCCTTTCATTATTCCAAAGTTGGTAAAATGAGGATCCAGATTGTTGGAGGCAATTTGCTAACATTTGTAAACCGCTCAGAGTGTTGTAAAGCACTTTGGGGTGGTATAAATCTGAGTGCTATTGCTATTATACAACAGATCAGCATTTCTCCATCATTAGATAAGAAATCAGCAGATCTGTAAAAGTTTTATTGTATACATTAAATGAAACAAAAATGAAATGAAGATTTTTGTAAAGCAATATGTCCCCCTTGCTTCTAAAAATGAAATACATACATAATTTTATTTCTCTCCTGGGGCCTCCTCCAGCAGTTCCAGTAACTGGAAGAATATTTTATATTTGCTCTCTGCATGGGTAGAAGTTTCTGGCTAGGGGAACCAAGGCTTCAGGATGACATGAGTTGCTTCCTTAAAAGAATTACTTCAGTATTTGACTTGGTGAGAAAATATTATCAAAACAAACTAAGTCTTCGCAAATCTAGAAATTAACCTTGAAAAAAAAAACAGTAAATGCAAACTTACTTGCTCAATGACATAAAATGCAAATTGCAAACGTTGGCGTTGTAGCATTGGAATAAGATGTCTAAAGAGAACCGGCAAATGTTCAAAACGATTGCGGAATGGAATAAGAATAGCCACCTACAAGGAGAGAGATCATGAGCTGTTCTAAGATCTAGCAAGCAACCTAAGCTATCAATATTGGATAAGCAAAGATGTAAACCTGACATGGATCTTATTTTTGTAAGTAAAATCCTTGAATCCTTAAGAGTGGGAATTAGCTTGCCTAAATGTTCTTTTCTTGTAAAATTCTGCTCAAATACATTCCAATAAAATTCAAATTAATTTATTTTAGCCTAATAAGATTGCAGAGACCAGCACGTGTCAACACTTCTAATTTAGAGGTGAAATGGGCTCGATCATTTCAGTCCTTGTAAAAAAATCTCATTGCCTGTTAATACCAAATATTATATTATAATTAATAACATTTAAATCTGTGGCTTCAGGGCTTTGTTCTTGAACTTGCATTACTGATTTCCAAAGTGGAGAAATCAGTAGTGCTAGAAACTCTGCTTACAACTTGGATGCAAGACACACTAACAATATTAGCTAGCTGTGCAATAAAATATTTGCAAGCAAACAACTAAGCTCAGAAAGCACTAAGAACTTTACTGTACAAGATATTCTTGACTATTATAACAGCTACCAAAATAAAAAACCCCTGAATTACAAGGCCAACAGCTTATATAAAAACATTTCAATAGAAAAAATATAACCCCTTTATGTTGCATATAACAAATTCAGGATTTGAGATGGTATAGCATTATTATTCCCTTTCTGTAACTTACTTTCCAGTGAGGCAAGCAGTCAGTAGGCTTCCAGTGGCCTCCTAATTTGATAGTAGGGTCTTGAGAGAAAAACTGGTGGATCTCATCCATACTGATTTCACTCATATTTACATCAATTGGCCCCTCTGTGTATGTAAATAGCAGAAAATCAGAAGCAGCAATCACAGCTCTAAAAATACATTTTGCAATATCTCCTTATTGTATTATGCATTTTGTTGTTATGCTACTGTTATTGCTATCTTGCAATCAATTGTAATTTTCAGAATTAATTTCCTCTTTACTATTTTAATCAAAGTACTAAACCAATAAATTTACTTAAACCTACAGATTATCAGGATATACCATATCCTTGCAAATAAAATTTGAAAGGTTACTAGATTATTGATTGTACAAGAATTAGATGACATAAGAATTAGAAGCCTCTTACATTCAAGGAGTACTTGGGTATTACAGATAGTCTACATGTTACAATTGTAATGGAGATGCCTATTGCAGTAATAAGTCAATGCCATCATTAAGCAGGGGGGAACATGTGATTGTCTTGTTCAATGATTGCTGGCTTGGCTTTTCCAGGCGCAATCACTAGATGATTTACACGGATCTTCAAAGAAAGGGACAATAGAGGTCTCTTCTCCTCTCTATGTGCAGAACTGGCCAGAGGGAAAAAAAGCTCAGATCCCAATGATCTGAGCTTCTTTTCTTCAGCCCAGCATTTCTCCTCCCTGCCATGTGATAGAAAGTTAAAAAGTCTTTCTCCCTAGCTCAGGGTAAGAGTGGAAGTGGTGTGCTGCATGAAGAAGCAAAGCACTCCAAGCTTCATTTCTCCATGCAGCGCGCTGCTACCCAGAGAAATGAAGTGACTTGCAACCTTTCCGGCTGGTTTCCTTGTTGGCTTTCTGAGGAAGCCAGCACAGAAGATTGCTCATGGTGGTCACATGATCGTGGAGGGCTTGGCAACCTGTCATAAGTGCGAATGGTTTGCTAAGAACCCAGATCATAAACACATAACCATGGGGGAGATGCAATGGCCATAACTTTTGAGCATCGGTCAAAAGTCTCTTAGTTTAGAATAGAATAGAATAGAATAGAATAGAATAGAATAGAATAGAATAG
>BLBF01000041.1:20471005-20562965 GCA_015471245.1 Laticauda colubrina
AGAATAGAATAGAATAGAATAGAATAGAATAGAATAGAATAGAATAGGGGAGAGGAGAATGGAATGGAATAGAATAGAATATTGGCCAAGTGTGATTGGACACATAACAATTTTTTCTCTAGTGCATAAACTCAGATCATGCATTGTTTAGCACCACTGTGGTTGCTGAAAAAATGGTTATTAAGTTGAGGATTATTGTATGTACTGTATACTTCATTTGGAAGAATAACCAACTACAGTTACTTCCAGATGCGTAATGTGTAACAATACCACATTCTTACTGTAGTACTGAGTATGAAGAAAGGAAGCACATAAACTCCACATAAAACAAATCTGTGTGCTTGGATTTACCAAACTTGATGGACAGCAATTGCTACTTATGATGGGTGACAATAATTTTACTAATCTTCATTATCCTTCACCAATATAATCAGGCTCACCCAGCTTATTCCCAAATTTAGAGTACAGAAACTCAGCAAACACTGTTGAAGCATGAATCTTTCAAGTATGTGCACTTGTAATGCTTCATTGGATATACCAGCCTTTAGAAACAGTAGATGGAATTCACCATTTTAGGACAATCCTTAAGGCCATGTCACATCACCCGACGGATGCAAAACGTATGTAAAAAGGACACAGCGGACGAGCAAATTTTCCATCCGTTGTTATCCACTCTCAAAAGTGCCCCAAATTTGCATAAAGAGAGCGGACAACAACGGACGGGGGGAGGATGTATCGCGGATGTAAAACATGCTCAATGGAAGCCTAGCGGATGAAAGTAGATGGAAGCGGGTGGCATGTCTGCAGGGCTTCCGGGGGAGAATTTCAAAGCGGACGCGTAACGGAAAGAGCGGATGTAGAGCGGATGCGTAGCGGATGACGCGAATGCGTAGCAGATGCAGAGCGGATGCGTAGCAGATGCCTAGCGGATCACTGCGCATGCGGGGAGGATGCACTGCATCAGCCCCACGGATATAAAAGGAGGCAGCTTGCAAGCAGGTCACCATTCACAGGAAAGACCTGCTGCCAGACACATCTTCATCAGAGACATCTTCATCATGGGGAAGAAGAGGAAGCCTGTGCCATCTTCTGCCAGCCCTGGCAAGAGGGATAGATCTACCATCCCACCCCCTGGCGCTGACTCTGCTGCTGCTGCTTTTTCTATTGCTGCTGCTGCTGCTTCTTCTGCTGCTGGTGCTGACTCTGCTGGTGCTGGTGCTTCTGCTGGTGCTGCTCCTGGTGCTGGTGCTTCTGCTGGTGCTGCTCCTGGTGCTGGCGCTTCTGCTGGTGCTGACTCTGCTGGTGCTGCTTCTCCTGCTGCTGCTGTGGTGGACCAGCCCCAAAGCCCTGATGATGAAGGGCCTGCCAGAGGGAGGAAGAGGCAAGGCAAGGAGAAGGAGAAGGGAGAGAGGAAGCAGTATTCCATCGCAGAGGAGCATGAGGAGGAGGTGCTGGAGTAGCTGAGGGAAAACGAGTATATGTGGAGGAAGAGCCACAGGCTCTATCGAGACACCAAGCGGAAGCAGGCGGCTTGGAGATAGAAGGCGGAGAGCCTGGGCTACACTTCAGATGTGGTGGTGGAAGTATATGCACACCTGGTATGGGAAACTGCACCTGAAGAAGTCTGGCCAGGCCGCGGTCAAGCTCACCGACCAGGAGACCTATGTCATGGCAAAGTGCAGCTTCCTGGAGGGTGAGGTCCGCCACCAAGGAGCAGCCCCTCTGTCTACCCTCACTCTCAGGCAGCCCACAGACAGCCAGTCCTCTTCTGGCCAGGAGACAGCGACCGTGTCCGGGCAGGTGTCCACAGAGCGCCCTGTGACAGAGACCCCCCCCGACAGCTGCACACCCTGTGCCAGAGGACGTGGAGGATTCTCTCACACACATGGAGCAAGAAGTAGCAGCGACCACCAGGGACCCACACCCACCATCAGCTCCACCTCCACAGAAAGCAGGCAGAGAGGCAGACCGGAGGGACAGAGCCACACTGTCCTCCTGGAGATCAGGGACACCATCAAGAACAGCGCAGATCTCCTCTCTCAGCTGGTACACTTCGAAATTCCATCCTCAAACTGCAAGCCCTTCCTCACCTATGTGACCCAGACCCTCATGGACATGTCCGAGCCCCAGTACCAGGTGATGAAGGAGCAGATCACAGCGCTGCTGCACCACCCTCCAGGCCCAGTTGAACTTGCTCCCACCCAGTCCAGGTCTGCTCCTCCACCCTAGCCGATATCACAGCCCTTCCAAGGCTTTCAGCAGCCCCTCTCCTACCAAGGCTACGGCTACCAGGAGTTCCAGCGGCACAGGCAGCCCTTCCCAGTCCAGGCACAGGTTCCTCGGATGCCACAGGTGCCACTGATGCCACCAATACCACCGCCACCGATGCCACTGATGCCACCAATGCCACCGACGCCACAGATGTTTCCTTGCACGCCACAGACACCTCACCTCGCCCAGCTGCACACCAGACATCCCCACTACACTCCTCCTTCCTCCACCCCACAGCCAAGCCCAGCCTCAGAACATCTGACATTGGTCCTGTGCCTGACATCCCAGGTCCTGGATGAAGGGTCTCTCAACCTCACAGGACTCAGCCAGCTTTCTGAGAGCTTCCTGAACACACCATCTCCTGTTGTCCTCTCGGGGCCAGGCACCTCAATGGCGCCTCAGACCAGCACTCCAACCACTGCCACCTCCACAGTCCCTGTCCCCTTTACACCTGAGACCATGGACATGCCTCAGAGTGACTGAGAACATTGCCAGAGACTGAGTTGTTACCGGTTGACTTTATCATTGCTTGGGACACTTTTCTTGGTTCCTTTTGCTTTTTAAATAAAGTCATACACTTTACTGTTATTAATAAAGGTTTTCTTTGCTTCACACACTTGGTTCATTTCTTTTACCTAATAAAGTCTAGGTGGAAACTTTTAGAAAATGGTTAAGCCTTTGCATGCTTATGGGATGGGCAGGGATACCTGTGGGATGGGTAATAGCTGTGGGATAGATAAGCCTACAGTGCAAGCATAGTGGGACTGTATGGTCCACTCTCCCAGGTGCCACACCTATGGCCCTTTATCAATAACAATTTAATCATTGATCCACACATTTCAACATAAACAAAACTCTTTATTCATGCCCTATTCATTGTAGAGCCACTCAACATACATGGCACAATCTCATCAGTGTGATGAGACAGTCTCAAGGAAGCATCCATTAAGCATTTACCACCCTGTCTTGCCACTCCAGTGCTCCAGCTGGGGAGTTGCAACAGTGTCTCAGGAGGTTGTGCTGCTTCTTCCCTTCACGTGAAGCTCTGTTGGGGCCTTGTACATCCACAGTGTCTATCAGGTTTCGTCCTTGCCTCCATTCACCAGGCTCCATGTCCCCATTCCCTTGTTAGTGGTCCACAAGCCAGTTCTGCAACACTGGGTAGCGGGTGCGCATGAGATTGTGCAGGATGCAGCAAGCTTCCACGATGTTCCTCATGGTCCGTGGATGATGCTGCATGGTGGTGAGAAGTACCTGGAACCTGTTGGCCAGGATGCCGAAGGCGTTCTCCACCACCCGCCTTGCCCTGGACAGCCTGTAGTTGAAGATCCTCTCTTCACGGGTGAGGGATCTGGAAGTGTAGGACTTCATGAGGTAGGTTCTGAGGGAGAAGGCGTCGTCCCCCACAATGAAGTAGGGCACATCTTGTGTGTCATTGGGCAGGGGGTCTGGATCTGGGAAGCCCATGATGAGATTGCGTTCCAGCCCCTTCTTGAGGTGACTGGCGTTGTATACCTGGGCATCTGAAGCTGACCCGTTGCCTGAAGCATCAATGTACATGAACTTGTAGTCAGCATCGACCATGGCGAAGAGGATGATGCTGAAGAAGCCCTTGTAGTTGAAATAAGTGGACCCTGACTTGACTGGAGCTTTGCAGGCCACGTGCTTCCCATCTATGGCTCCAACGGTGTGGGGCAAGTTCCACCTCTGATACCACTGTTCTGCGAGTTTCCTCTAGCCTTGTTCAGTGGAGGGGCACTGGAGGAGCTCCTACAGGTATTCTTCGATGATGGCCTGCACCGCTTCTCTGATCACAATGCTGATGGTGTTGTGTGGCACCCTCCAGGTGTACTGCATGTTTCTGTACGTGGTCCCGGAGGCCAGGTGGCGCAGACTCAGTGCCACCTTCAGTCCAGGGTCCAGGCTGGGACAGAAGTTGGTGTTTGCCTTGGTCAACCTGGGTCTCAGACGCTCCACAACTTCGTCAAACATGGCTGGCGGCATCCTCATGAAGGTCTAGAATGCACGAGTGTCTTCATTCCTCAGCTCCACCATCAGCTTGTCATACAGTCCAAACTCCGCTCTTCTCCTGATCCATCGTTGGACCCAGACACTTCTTGGCCGCCTCCTTTTCTTCCCGTAGAAAATGTGAAAGAGCCTGAAGAGGGCTTGGTTCTAGTGTTGAATGATGGCGGCTACCAAAAGGAGCGTGCGATGATCCATGGTGGAGAAGAATGGATGCTGTGGAAGAGCAAGAGCAAGGCTGAAGATGTCTGCACACCAGGGCTGCTGGACTGAAAGAGAGATCCAGGTGATTTCCTCCCCCTTTTTATAGAAAATGTCGGTTTTCCGCTAAGTGTCCTTCCGCATCCTCCAGGAATCCTCCAGACATCCTAAATATCCGAGATACGTCCCCTATACGAACGTTTTTTCTGTTTTAATGCTTTATATCCGAGCTGCATCCGCTTTCATCCTTTCTACGTCCGTGCTACTAACGCTGTGCGTCCGTTCCGCTTCCTCCCTGTGTCTGTTTTCCGCTGGAGCGGATGTGAGTTGCGCGAATGCGCAGCGGATACCTAGCGGATATAGCGGACGCGTAACGGATGACGACGGACGTATAATGGATGTTCCCCGTATGCATAGCGGATGTAGAACGGACGCGTTGGATACTTCATCCACTCAAAAAGTTCTGTGCAGCTCAAAACCTTTTGAGTGGATGAAATCTCAGTAGACAGATGCTGGACGGATAGAGAGTATGAAAAACGTATGCAGTGAGTACACAACGGATGCATCGCGTTTTCCAATGGATGGCAAGCTTTTTTTAATGTTTTACATCCTCTTTGCACCCGTTGGTGCAATGTGACAGGGGCTTAAGATTCAGACCATATGTTTCAGACATTACAGGCAGTCCACACTTAACGATGGTAACTGGGACTGGAATTTCTGCCACTAAGCAATTTGGCACAGAGAGTAACAACAAAGAACCGCACTAGAATGGAATGGAAATTCCAGCACTTTTGATAGTCATTGTTGAGCAAATCCAGTGCCATTTTTAAGTGAAATATCACATGGTTGTCACTTGTGACACTTTCAGGTCTCTCCATTGACTTTGCTTGTAGAAAGCCAGCAAAGGAGATTACAAATGGTGATCACATGACTGCAGGGACATTAATCATCATAAATAATGGGAGCCAGACCTATGTGTGCTCTACCTGTAATGCCTGAAATGTATGGCCCGAACCTTCACATCAGTTTGAACAGTCATTAACAAATATATATAACGTTTAAACAATCTATATTCTTTTAGGTGTTCATGTATCGCCTTTATGAATATCTAAGAAGAGTCTCCATGTGCCTCTGGTGGATAATAAAATGTTTTTGATGACTATAACCTACTTTTAAATATGAGAGTAGTTCCAATGTATACGTGATAAATAATGTGGTAAAGGGTCTTTATTTCTGCCTCATCCCTAGTTGAGAAAATTTGGACATGAATGAAGTAAGCAGATTTTATTTTATTTTTCATTAATAAACAAAATAATGTCTGGACCATGTAAAGCCATGAAGGGATGCTTCACTCAAGGAATATTCAATAGAACATCCTTTTTGAATCTGTTTTGCTAACAGAACCTGCTCCCTTTCTATAAAGAAAATAGTTATCTTTCTTCACTTGGTGCCAATTCAGTGGTTTATCCAGCATTTCAAGAAGTGACTTATGTACAGTCTGGAAGTGTTAGCTGAAGCCTTGATGTAGTATAAAGCAATTCAAGGAAATAAGCAGTGGTTTCTTCCATGATATAAACTTAGTTCAACTTACTTTTTACTGAATAATTAAATAAAGTTTCAGAAAGTTTATTTCTAGCTGGAATATGATTTATATATGTGAGCATATAACTGGAAAGGAGGAAGAGTGATTATATAAATCGTAATAAAACTTACTCATAGAAGGAAACCTCTCAGGGCAAGTATGATTTGGAAAATAGGTAAAATCTTCAGGAAGGAAAGTTGTTGTTTGAACAAAGTTTTCACTGTGATTCAAATCAAGAGGATAATCTGATGGAAGAGTGAGAAAATAAGACTGTTATTCAAAAGTATTTCATTATTTACTATTGCTAGTCAAGTCATTCCATTAATCTGTCTAAATATCTTTAGTATGCAACATAAACAATAACTTTCATGATTCAATCTTTACGAAGTGAAATTTCCTCCCAAAGAAAAAAGAGAAAGAAAAGAAATTCTAGAATTAATGCATTAAATACCTATGAAGCCAGTAAGACACTGATAGCTGCATCAATACATCATTTTATTAATTTTATTCATTTGAGGAATTCCTAATGTTTATCTTAGGATTTGCCATGCTGTGCTCATATTTTATATGTCAACAGTACCATGAAAGCAACATTTGAATCTTCAGTTCAGCAATTCAACTGAAGTATCTGATAGTGGCCATAAAATATTATCTGACCTATCTCTTTTGATAAAGAGGCCATTCTTCTTTCAAACCAGATTTTCATCAAGAAACAATATTTTAGTTCATTAATACAGCACCTGCACAACGGATTTAAAGTTTAAACTCTGATGTTTCCAAGTAGGGCTGGAAAAAACCTCTTAATGTCCTGGGCAGGCACTGCATAGTATTCTGAACCAGAGAAAATTATCAAACATAATAAGACCGTCTCTTGATGTTTCTGACTGCATATTTAAGAGTCTGAAATGCATCAACACAAATGAAACTCAAACAAACTATCTACCCACACTTCCATTAGCTACAGTATACTGTTAAGACCTTAACACTGATTTAAGAGGAACAGGTTGGTCCTCAGGATCAACGACACATTTTCCCATTTCTAATATCCATTGGTTGGATATTTAATCTGGGTCCATTTCAATTTATATATTACAACATACCTTTATTTATGAGTAATTTATTTCATTTTTACAATAGCATTTACCAGTGATGGCTAACCTTTTTGGCACCAAGTGCCCAAAGCGTGCACGTTCACATCCCCAAAATTGCACGTGTGCTCCGTGCATGCGTCCCACCCCTGCACCGACCCTGTGCATGTGCACACAACCCCCATGTGTGTGCCCTGCCTCCCGCACATGGGCACGTGACCTCTGTGTGTGTGTCCCCCCATATGTGCGGCAGAGACCAAAAGACCAGCTGGTTGGCAGGAGGCATGCATGCACGGCAGAAATGAGCTGGATGCATGCCACCTCTGCATGCCACCTCTGGCACATGTGCCATAGGTTCGCCATCACGGGCATATGTCAATTACTTTGCAAGGCCCTGTGCAAGTAAAACATAAAAATAATAACATAATAACCAAAATAAGTAACAGGAATCAAATCAAAACTAACAGGGATGTTTATCTTTTCAACAACTTCAACCTATCTGCTGAAAACCAAACAAAACAGAATGATCTTCACTTGCTTTCAAAACATAAAACCCTCTTCACTTCAGAAGAAAGAGAATATCAATGATCCAGAGTAGCCATAGGGAATGCCTTATTTACAACAAACGGGAACAAATTTTCCAGCTAGCTGCAGTTATTTACATAGCGGTTTTAAAATGTCTTAGGTGACATTTTATTTATTTCATAGCACTGAAGATGAATATTTTTTGTTTTGACCTAACATATCAAATCTATGAAGACAGGTAGACTAAAGTACAATAAAAAGATTCTAATTGTTTTTCCCCCAAATTTAAATTGTCCTCTATTTTTTTTCAACAAGGTCACAGGGGAGTTCAGCTATCAGAATGTGTAATAATTGCAGCAGGATGCTCATATTTCACCGTGAAGGAGGCCAACATGAAATTGAAATTAGGCAATACAAAGCACTCCATTAGTATCTAGATTTGCAAGGTGATTCTGCTTACATGTTACCATCATAGCAACATATATATTCTCATCAGTAACAAACCACTAATTCCTTTTTTCTGCTTTTTATCTTAATTTTTATGATAACTACACTTTGTATAGATCTGAACAGTGCATATTAAGACAACTAGAATATCAGCTCATGAATTTCCTTGATATAAAATGTATTACTCAGAATGCTCATTTTTTTATTTTACCATTTCTCTTCTACTGAAACTATTGTGGCTTTCTTATAAATGAACCTGTTAATGTTCATGTGACAATATTCTGATTTTCATGAGAAAATTACATTCAAAAATAAAAATGGTTGTGAATAAGTTCAGAGGCTGCATAGCTCGCTTAAATACAATGAAATGTCCAGTAAATATATGAGATCATAAATTCAAATCTTCACATCTTTTTTTTTTCCTTTTTGTGAATTAACTGCTACAGGGTCTTAAAATTAATTTCAAAGTTGCTCTAAGATAAAAGTAAAAATTATTAGGGAGGAAAGAATGAAGAATAAAATTATTTGGCTGCTCCTATTGTATTATCAGCAGTAAAAGCAGTAAAAGTACATAAATTAAGATGCTCTTTCCACAGATACCTTAAACGTTTCTTTCACATAGAAACTATGACTGCACCCTTCATGTACATTTTTATCATTTTTTAAATTTCAGATGGAACAAGGGAACTACTGAAGGGGAATTGATTCAAACAGATGAAAGATACAATTTGAATGGTGTATCCTAGCAATGCATTTGGGAATTTTTACTCCATATCAACTTGCAGAGTGTTTTTTTTTTCCTAACTATCTCAGGAAAATACTTTTAAGAAATGGAAACAATTAAAATTTACAAAGAAGATTGGCTGGGAAATCTGAAAAAAAACCTGTGATTTCAAAGGCAATGTTATCTATTTTGATGCCTTCAGAAGCCAAAAACCTTGCAAAATAAATTAGAAATTATTTCCTTTTTCCCTGGGTGTAGTTTCTTTTATAAGGAAGTCGAATGACGTAATTGTGAGATGATACCAAGAAAATGAGCAGTGCATTTTACTATGAATAATAATTCAAGAAACACGTCAGCACCAGAGACTGTTTCTACGAAAACATGCTTACTTATTTTAGGATGAAATATCATGGATGGATACATTAGTGCAACACAACATCCCAGCTAATAACATTTCCACAACCAAGCATAAATTATTTTGACATATAACATTTTATATTTAAAACTGAAGCTAGAGCAGGAAACAAGAGCAGAAAACAATGAGCCAGTAACATGTAATTTAATATATATGGAGATTCTCAGACATCCAGGTCATGGTTGTCTCAAAGGTGCTTTTTAAAAACTTTGTCTGATGCACTCACTGTTCTCTCTAGTCAAGCCATTGTATTATTTATGGAAGCATTACAGGTATAACCAGATGTTTTTTATATGTTAACATTCAGGATGATTTTAAAGTCCTTGCTTCAAGCTACAACAGTAGTTTTTATGTGTTTTATATCTTTCTTGTATTTCTTATTTCTATTTTCCTATTTCTCTCTTTTTTTGACATTAGTATTGATGTAATTTCACCCAGAGAATTTGGCTATTGGGTGGGTTAGAAGTAAAAGCTTAATGTTCAAGTGGTGTTGAAAATAAAATTCAAAAATTAAAATAAAGTACTCTTTTTAAAAGCCATGACTACTTAAGTATATGATTTTTATGGCTTCCCTTATAATTGGATTATGATCTGATTATGATCCACCCACATAACTAAAGGCTGGAACAAAGTGCTATGCATATGTAGAAGTTGGTTGTGCTAAATATAAACATCTACATTTCCAAAGTTGGTTACTACTACAATGGAAAATTTTGTATCAGGGATCTCATAGTTACACCATCTAAGCCAGCTGAAAAGCGAGAAGCACTAAACAAGCCAGGACTTTTGCTATTCTTATTAAATAGCTGAGGAGTAATGAAGCCAATATTAACTTTCAAAGAAATGGTGTCTTCCACTTCAGGTTATCAGCTGCACTTTTACTTCTAAAGCAATTATCAAAGGCATCTGGTTATGTGTGTGGATCCATTTCAGTCAGGATTCAGAACTTAAAAGGACAGAAACTGCATGGATTGTGATTTTGGATGACCTCTGGCATGGACAGGATGGGGAAAGTGCATCCATCCTTGACATACAGGACCTCTCAGCGGCTTTCAATACCATTTACCATATTCTTCTGGATCGGCTGAGAGGATTACAGATGGGCAGCGTGGTGCTGTCTTTCCTTCCTTTAGGACCTTAGTGATGATAAGGGAGAATTCCCTCCCTTGCTCCCCCACACTGTGCGGTGGCACAGGATTCGGCACTGTGTCTTTCCTTATCATCTACATAAGACCCCTGCATGAACTCATTTGTTGCTATAGGGTGAGATATCATCAGCATTCTGAAATAATCAAATATTGATCTCCACCTCTAGTGAACAAGATATGCTTTGAATATCTTATCCCAGGGTCTGGAGGCTGCAAGGTTCTGGATAAGGAACAACAGGCTTCAGCTGAAACTGTAAGACTGAGTGCTTTGGATTTGAAGTAGACTGGTTTCACTAAGTCATCTTTGCTTGTGACTAGGGTTGCATTGCCCCATTCAGGCTCAGTGCATAAACCTGGGATCCTCCTTGAGTCAAGATTCCTGCTTGATGAGCAAGTGGCAGCCATGACTAGAAAGCTTTGTACAGCTTTGTCTTGGGCACGGATTGCACCTGCTCCAGAACTGGCATGCCTTGTTTACAATCACTCATGCCCTAGGCATTTTCAGACTGGATTACTGCAATGCACTCTGCATTGGATTACCTTTGAAGAGTATCCAGAAGCTTCAGCTAATACAAAATGCAGCAATAAGGGCAGTTATGTGCACTCCTAGAACAGAACATGTTATACCTCTGCTCTGTGATCTGCACTGGCTGCCAGCTTGCTTCCAGGTACAATTCAAGGTGTTGAACTGAATCCTTCATGACATAGAACTGTGATATATGACAGATTACCTCTCCCCAGTTATATCAGCCTGCCCTATTAGATCTGGCAGTGAGGTCATGTTGCTGATCCCACTAGTTGGAGAACTATGTCCCAGGAGATGTGCCTTCTCTGTGTAGCTAGCTTACCTAACCTCCTTTCCTCCATAATTAGATTACCCACTTCCCTTCTGATATTCCAAAAGGCTTGATCAGAAGTGGTATTCAGCAGGTTCTGACCAGTTCTGAAGAACCGGTAGTGGAAATTTTGAGTAGTTCACACAACCGGCAAATACCACCTCTGACTGGAGATTTTACAGTATCCTTCCCTGACACGCCCACCAAGCCATGCCCAGAGAACAGGTAGTAAAAAAATTTAAATCCTACCACATACCAGAGTCATTTCCAGTGCTGTTCCTCTTGGCATAGGCACTGCGGACCACCTGTTCATAAACCTGCGCTCCTATTGTTCTCATATTTTCACGAATCATGATACCTTGGGCTTGCATCATGAAGAGGTAGGTGTTCACTGTAAGGAAACAAAGGTAAAACTAGTTATAGTCTTCTGAAAAAGAGAATGAATTTGGAAGTATTTCAGAAACCACTCTTCCTTTTACCAATATCTTAGAAAGTTCTTATCGTGCAATTGAAATATTTTAAAATAAATTTAAAATATATTTACTTATATTCTAGAAATAGTTCTAGAAATTTATATTTTAAATCATTCCAAAACAAAAGTATACGAAGAAAACAAACATTATTTTGTTATATTTAGTTCCCATCTTTTCTCCTTTTGTTTATTTAATCTTATAACCTGAATCTGTGGGATACTTTCAGCTGAGATGCACTAATTAATCTAAATTTACTGAGTAACTTTCCATAGTTGAAGCATCCCAACCATTGCAACTGGTAAGTTCTTGTGAATGTAAGAGTACAGATCATTTATTAAAACATCAACAGTTAAACTTTTGCATGTGAAGTCCATTCATTTTCTACTTAATACAACTGCTATTGTTGCTTCAGTTCTCTACTTAAAATTTCCATTTATTACTTCTGAAATCCAGAGAGACAACAACTTTTATTTTAATAAGCTAATTTAAATTTTACAAAAGCAATCTTTTTATCAGCTTCTAGTCTGGGTATTTTTGAAAAGTGCAAGCAAATGTAAAATCTATCAGATTTGGGGAGGGTGGGCTATTAGCATGAACAGGAGGAGGGTGGGCTATTAGCTATTAGCACCCATAGGAGGGTGGGCTATTAGATTTGGGGAGGGTGGGCTATTAGCATTTAACTTGAAAACATATACAGTATTAAATATGTTAATATGTATGTTTGAGCTCTTTTGAACTTTCTAGAAATGTTCCTCATTTAAATTATAAAGAGGCATTGTGATATTGAAAGATGCCCATTTTGAAGTTAGAACTCATTCTGATAAATTATTACTGAAGTTCTAGAAAATGATTATTGAACATAAAAGAGGATAAGATGTAAAAATATTAACAAAGGGCTAGGGAAATAACTTAAACAAGATCAAAATACTGAAACGAGGTCAAAGCATAGAGAAGGAAGAATACAAGAACCTGAACTCAGCTATTTGGTTCAGTAACCTGCTGCATGTCAAGAGCTTGTTATGCTTGATAATAAAGACTGACATATGCTGGTATCAGGAAGCTCTAAATCTCAATGTTTATCAGCTTATTTGTACAGACAGAACTAAGGTTGGGCTATTTGAGCTACTGCCTTATATTCAATTACATTTTCTAGTATTTTCTTTTTTGCAGTACAGAAAACCCAAATCAGAAAAAAAATCAACCAAATATTCTAATTCACTGACATTATGTAAACAGTAATTACATTAAGCAAAACAAAAGGACAATTCCATGCAAGAGATCCATGGCTACAGAGATCCCTGTTACATTTTGAGCTTTGACAGGTCAGCAAAAGGTCACTTTAAATATTATAATTAGAAATGCAAAACTATAATCTCGCTCACATTACAAACATGGACATTCTTTCTACCTTTTTTTTTTTTTAAAAAGAGCCTTCCAGTATTCTTTACTTAATCCCCTCCCCCGAAACTATGAGCAAGCTATCCCTCATAAAAGACTGTCTTTTTTACCTTAAATCAATGTTAGATGGATCCCCCACCCCTTTCCTAGGGTAGCCCTTCAATACAAACTCCATGGCAATTTAGCTGAAATGCTTCGTTTCTTTTCACAAGAGAAATGAGAGTGTGTTCATAAGACAATTTATAGGCCTATAATTTATACAGTAAGATTCATTATATAAGGTGACTTATACAGTAAGATTCATTATATAAGGTGACTTATACAGTAAGATTCATTATATAAGGTGACTAACAAGCAAGTACTTGAGCGCGTAACATCGGGTGTGTCACTAAAAAGCAAAAGCATGAAACTGAGGCTGGCTTACTTTGGCCATGTCATGGAGGGGAATTCATTGGAGAAAATCATTACAAGCAGTCCTTGACTTACAACCTTTCATTTACTTACCATTCATGGTTACAATGTCACTGAAAAAAGTGACTTATGACCGTTTTTCACACTTATGAACATTGCAGCATCCCCATGGTCATGTGATTTACATTCGGATGCTTAATAACTGACTCACATTTATAATGGTTGCAATGTCCTGGGCTGTCGTGATCCCCTTTTGCAACCTTCTGTCAAGCAAAGGCAATGGGGAAACCAGATTCTCTTAACAACCATGTCACTAATTTAACTGCAGAGATTCATTTAACAAATAAGGCAAGAAAAGTCATAAAATAGAGCAAGACTCATAAAAACCATACATTTTGTGCTCAACTGTAGTTGTTAAGTAGAGAACTATGTTTGGAAGAGTTAGCGGTTAAAAAAAGGAAACCAAGCCACCATCAAAGAACACAGTAGCTGGACACCATCAAAGCTGATACCAGCCAGAGCATAGAAAAGCTCAGAAGTAGTACAAGGTCAGAAGATACGGAGAGACCTGGTCCAGAGAATTGTCAAGACACAACTGAATGGATATCATCATCGTCGTCATCATCATCACCTAACTTTGTCATGCCTGCTCTCAGTCTTCAGATATTACTGATTGTTACGCATTTCTATACATTAAAACTATGTTTAAACACTTTCTGCAGCTCTAATGTATATCTGACCACTTGAAAAAGCCATGGAAGTATCAAAATGAAAAGGATGCCCTGGTTAAATGCTTATGGTTATATTCTTTTCTTCCTGCACAAAAAATATTTCAAATCCAGGCATTAAAGGGCCTGAAGCCACTAGCAAAACAGCATCTTTATCCTCCTATATTGTTCTGCACAAAATATCAACATTTTAATTTGATCTAACTCTCTTTCATTTCTAAATTGTGAACTATTTAAAAAGTTACAATTCAATAAAATAAATTTGTCACACTGAAATATCATATTCAGATGGTAATAATTAGACATACACCATTTCTATTAAGCTTCTTTAACTCAGTGAAACCTAGATAAAACCTGAATCTGAAAACCTAAATTTCAGGTCCTATATATGTCTGAACCCTTCATGATTTCTTTTGCTTTAATCTACCAGTACTTCAGATGCATGAAAGGCTGTTCTTCAAATACAACACATTGGCCTAAAAACCATCAATAATACCAAGTATCTGAGCTTTATCAAAGACAACCCCCCCTGCAAGATTAGTCTTCCTTTATGATGCTCATTAATTTTTTAAAAATCCTTTGATTTTGCTGTTCATTTTTTAAGAACAGCAGAATGCAATCAATTCTCAGAAACATTTTTTGTGAGCTATTGTCTCCAAGGTATCACCAAATGAAATGTGCAAGATTTCAGCAAATGTCGCAAATCTTCACCTGGCCTTTCCAACTGGAGGGCAGCCTGTCTGTTTCCAATAAACAAAAATCTCTGAATAGGTGCTAACATGGCTTTCTATGTAACTGTCTGTTAGATCCAATGATATATAATTTTCAATATTTAAAATGTTTCTAGGTCAGTTGGAAGTACTTCTAACATTAAGAAACCTGTAACAAACAGCATATTCATTCTTACAGATATAGACCTTCAGCCATAAACCAATACATACTTAAGTTATTTGGCCAAATCATCCTAATCTGCCTGGATGCTCACCTGGTAAAAGGCAAAATACCATCTCCACTGGATTACTACTGTTCAAACAGGTATTGGGGCATCTCAAATCCGTATGCATAGTTAATGGATTATTTATTCTTAAAAGGCAAACATCCACTATCCTAAACAGCTTATACAAATCTTCTCAGCTTCAAAAGCATTTTACCCAGAAGCCATTTAAGAAATGGAAATTTCTTGCACACAAAGTTGAGTGAAGTTCTTGTTTATACAATTATGGTTACAGTTGGAGAGAAAAACTAAACATTACTGCTTTGAACACTAGCATGGCAAAATGGAGAAAGAGCTTATGGGAAAAAGGCAAACACTAACTTCTACCACCCTTCTGTAAAGAATGAACATGCACCAAGAAAGCTTCCTTGGTTTTGAATATCTAATTATTGTGATGATCCGGGGCATGGCACAAAGGCAACACAGTCACATAAGTAAGAAGAGTTCCTTTAATACCTCCAACTTTGCCCCCAATGTCCAGGTTATGTCCAGTTAGAGAAAAAACTCTCACAGGAACAGTCTTTAAGTGGAGGAAATTCAGTCCAGTTGTATTGATTGTGCAAGATGGGGGGGCTGGATCAAATTGGACATGCAAATCTCTGAAGTTGTGGGGATAGCTGCACTGAAACATGCAAGACCTTGTTTGTTAAATTGGGCTCTACGGATCTGCTGGGACTGCCTGGGCTTGGGATGTGTGAGGGGGACCTATCTCCTGGATGCATTGTTACCCTTCTTGGCTGCTATGTATTTAATTTTTGTCATTGTCATTGTTCTCAATTTTACTTTTAGCATTATTCACACCACCCAGAGCCACCAGCTGAGATGAGTGGCTATAAAAATTGATTTAATAAATTTCAAAAACTATGATGTCCACTTGCCTTCAGAATGACATTTCAGAGCTTTCAGACTGTTACCTATATTGCTATCTTGATAAAGAAACTGCTGAATGATTTAAAAATTGTCTACTTTGGTAGATATAGCAGCTTACAATGTTTTCTTTTTAAATCAGGCAATTAGTATTGGTACACGTATACAATTACACACACATACCTTCATATTAAGCCTGTCTCACAATAAACAGAAATGTTGAACACTGAATGATGGTCCATTAACTCCATGTACTTTTTTTAATGATGTTTTGTCTGTTGTAATCACCAACATTCTTTCCTGATATTTATTAAAAGTCATCCCATCATGTGGTAAATACTTGTAAGCTATTGCTTTTTAATAATAAGATCTGTAGATTTTTTTTCAAACAAGACAATAAACTCATCTTTATGTGCAGCACAAGTTCATTAACGCTCTAGTTAGTGAAATTAATTCCATCTGTATAATGTTGGTATGTTAAAAAAAATCATTTGATAAGGATTTCTGTTAGGATTAAAAATCATTTAATTAGGATTCTGTTAGGATTTCTGTTTAAAACCATACATGTGAACCATTATTTTATAGTTCTGTAAGTCGCCTTGAGTTGCCATGTGCGAATAGGCGGCAATATAAATTTCCTAAATAAATTTCAGAATTTCAATCTAAAAAAAATGTTTGCTAGAAATGGCTAGAAAAATGCTAAAATGTGAATTTAGATATACAAAAGGTGGCAACTATCAAAAAAATCTGCAACTTTCTTACATTTCAGTAATGGTTGAATTGGTATTTCAGAAAAAAATACAGAGCAGCAGACTCTTGCATCAATGATGTCAGAGAAGAGGGAAAAAACATCTGGTAGATGAAAAGTTTTTGCATCAATGGAATGACAGCACTTGTTTCCACCCTATTATCAGACACTTGGCTTCTATTTTTGCTGAATTATTCCAATAGATATTTGATATAATTTAAAAACTGCTAAAATGATAAGCTGATAATGCTATCTAGTTGATATATTGAATAACCTGAAGCAGAGGGCACAAGAAATATCTTGTGAACTGACAAAACACAGGTTCTCTGCTTCGCCAAAAACTTTTAATTACAAAAGCAGTTTGCTAACCAATAATGGAAATCAGAACGAAAAGCAGAAAGACGCTACAATGATTTTATTATTTGCTTTGCAATACCATGGGCATTTAATAATACGGATAAAAGGCAAAACCTAATATTGATTTTGAATAGGAGTGGATTGTGGTTTTGGCCTTACATTTATTCATTTATTAGATTTTGAGGCAGCCCACTCTAAAAAATAAACAAACTCTTGGTTGAATACATAATTTAAAAGAAACATGAATTTCTGTACAAAACCACATTAATCATCTTTCCACCAAAAACAAATAATTGCCAGGGGTTCCTTAAAATACCCCAGATCTGAGAACAAAGCCAAGACTTCAAGAACATTTGAAGGAAATCCTGATATCAAGATTGCGCATCAGGTACTCACTTGGACCTGACCAGTCAGACCAACTCTGAACAAATACTCAGTGATTTCGTCTTCTAGCTAGTGTGAATATTTTTCCTTTAATAATTTTTTTAAGAGTTTACAGATAAAAAGATATGTTTACAGATATAAAGTTATTTGTCCATATACTAAGGCTGTATTACTATTAGCCTTCTCATCTTTCCTGTTATCTTCTTCTATTGGTATCTTATATCACTTTGTTGTTTGTATGTACACTGAGAGCTTATGCACCCAAGACAAATTCATAGTGTATCCAATCACACTTGGCCAATCAAGAATATTCTTCTTGTTGTTAGTTGCTAAGTTGTGTCCAACCTATCACGACTCTATGGACAACATTCCTCCAGGCTTTCCTGTCCTCTACCATCTTCATTTAAGCTCATGCCTATTGCTTCAGTGACTATCAGCCACCTCATTCTGTTCCAAAGATAATAAAAGACTAATACAAAGAAAAATGTAAAAAGTAAAGAAAAAAGAAATGCAAGGATATAGAAAAAAATAAAACAAATAAGACTATATGTGTATATGTGTGTGTGTGTGTATTTATTTTTTTAAGTTTTCGTGGGTACTTACATGTGTGCTGTTGAATAGGAGAGATGATTCCAGCAGACTGTCAATTATTTGGAAGCCTGCACTCACAAAAAAAAAAAATCTCCACACCACAAGCCAGGTAAACACCTGGGCACAAAGAGATCCCCCAGATACCTCCAGCTCAAACACACCCCAGATGAAAATTAGCTTCCTAACAAATGATAGCCGTCCATTTACTCAGAGCCAAGCTGCACTAAAAGCCTCCAATACAGAAACAAAATGTTGCCAGCTTCCTTCGGGTATTATCCCACGTCATTGTCGTGCTTTTAAAGTTGTAGCAACTCAATACAGAAGACTGATGATGGCAGATGAGATTCTGCTGAAACGTTGCTACAACTTTAAAAGCACTACAATGACATGGGATAATACCCGAAGGAAGCTGAACAGCACACATGTAAGTACCTGCGAAAACTTTAAAAAACCATACATACATACATACATACATACATATATATATATATATATATACACACACACATATTTGTTTTCTTAAGTTTTCGCGGGTACTTACATGTATGGTATTCAGCTTTGTTTGGGTATTTTCCCACGTCATCATAGTTGTGCTTTTAAAGTTGTAGCAACATTTTGGCAGAATCTCATCTGCCATCATCAGGCTTGTGTATTGGGTTCGTCTATGAGTCAGACTTTTACAGTTGTTTCAGTTTTAAATTTGGTGCTAGCCTACTGCTGTTCCAGAATGGTTTTTTCTTCATCCTGATTGGTTGGGAATCTTGGTCTGTGTTTATTGGTTTTGGAGTTTGCTGTGTTCTGCTTGATTGGTGTTTCTAATTTCTTCTGTTTTGTAGTGTTTTTTTTGTCTTGATTGACTGGCAACATTTTGTTTCTGTATTGGAGGCTTTTAGTGCAGCTTGGCTCTGAGTAAATGGACGGCTATCATTTGTTAGGAAGCTAGGTTTCATCTGGGGTGTGTTTGAGCTGGAGGTATCTGGGGGATCTGTTTGTGCCCAGGTGTTTGCCTGGCTTGTGGTGTGGAGATTTTTTTTTTTTTTTGTGAGTGCAGACTCCCAAATAATTGACAGTCTGCTGGAATCATCTCTTTTATTCATGCTTTCAGGTCTTTTTAAAATCTCTATGGCTTCTCTGATAATTCTGTGGCTGGGGTTTTCTATAGTGGCTAGGGTTTTGGTGCCATTGAAGTTGATGCTATGACCTGTTGCTTTCATGTGTTGGACTCATGAGGAAGTGTGTTCCAGCTTTTTTACTGCATTTTTATGTTCATCCAGGCAGGTATTTATTCTTCTATTGGTCTGTCCAATGTATGTGGCCGGGCATGATGCACAGGGGACTTCATATATGCCTTGGTTTTCCAGGTCAATTTTATCTTTGGGGTTTCTCAGGATGGCTGCTTTTTTTCTGTCTGTTTTGAAGGCAGTCTTGATGTGATGCCTGTGTAGTATCTTACTGATTTTGTCTGTAGTACCTCTTATGAAGGGCAGGACAGCTATTCCATAGGTCTGTTCATCTTCTAGGTCTCCATTATGTCTCAGTGTGTTTTTGTGGATCAAGCCGGTGATTTTGCTTTTGTGGAAGCTGTTGGCTGTCAGTAGTCAGGGTGCATAGTTCAGTCTTTAGGTGTGTCTTGTCTGCAAGGTGTTTGGTTCTAGCAATTAGTGTTTTGGCCACAGAGTTTATTTGTGCTGGGTGGTGGTGGGATTGGGCGTTGAGGTAGCGGTTGGTGTGTGTTTTCTTTTGGTATATGATGTGTCCTAGTGTGCCAGCTGTTTTTTTTATAGTACATCTAGGAATGGTAGTTGTTTGTTTCGTTTCCATGGTGAATTTGATTTTGGGGTGTGTGCTGTTTAGGTCTGTTAGGAAATTGTTTAGGTTTTCTTTTCCATGGGGCCAAATCACAAATGTGTCATCAATATATCTTAACCATAGTCTGGGTTTGTGGGTGGAATTAGCCAGGGCTCTGGATTTGAATTCTTCCATGAACAGGTTTGCAATGATGGGTGACAGTGGTGATACCATAGCGGCTCCTTCAATTTGCTTGTTTATGAAATATGTGTTGGTTAAGCAGTGTTCTGTTTGTTCCATGAGATGTTTAGCTGGTTGGTATTTATTTTTGATGATTTCAAGATTTTCTTTTATCGGAACTTGAGTGAATAGTGAAACCACGTCGAAACTTACAAGCAGATCTTCTTGTTCCACGTGTAGATCTTTGATTATTTCCAAGAAGTGGTATGAGTTTTGTACATGTGAAGCTGCTGTTTCAGCATGGGGCTGTAGCTGTTTTGTTAAGTGTTTAGCTAGGTTTTGTAGTGGTACTTGGCCTGTGATGGCCTTGTGAGTTTTGTTGTGGAGATATCCTGGATCTTGTGCTGTAATCTTCTGGGTCGTTTGTTTTGTAGTGATCTTTTTTCCATTAGCCTCTCGTGTTTTAACGGCTTGGGTAATGGGTTGTGTGATGGGCTTGTGAGTTCTTTTGTTGTGGTATCCTGGATCCTGCATTGTAATCTCCTGGGTTGTTTGTGTTTTGATCTCTTTTCCATTAGCCTCCTGTGTAGTAACGGCTTGGGTAATGGGTTGTGTGATGACCTTGTGAGATTTATTGCTGTGGTATCCTTGGTCTTGTGCTGTGATATCCTGGGTCATTTGCTGTGTTGCACTTCTTGAGTTCTTGTGGTGTAATTTCCTAAGTTTTCTGATGTGATGTCCTGAGCGGGTGGCTGTGATGTAGCATTCTGGGTTTTAGTCTGGTTTCAAGTTTGGGGTCTGGGTCTGTGTTCTTGGCCTGTGTCACAAGACCATCACACAGCCCATTATACCAACATCAACTCCATCAACCAATCAAGAGGTAGCAACGCAGCCAACCAGCCCAGCGCACCAGCCCCCACCACCAGCTCCGGCAGCTCCGATGACACACTGCTTGCACTGGCATGAAGCCGAAAGCACCAGACTGAGGCTGGCAAGTGGGACCTCGCTGAAACATCGCCAAGAAACTCTTAATCTTACACGGGAAAAGACCCAAACACACCTAGACCTACATACTTGTACCCGTGAAAATCTATGAATGTATGTATATATATATACATACTCCAACTCAAACATCCCCCCACCAGGCACCCAGGTGAAACCCAGCTTGCTAATGAATAGCAGCTTGCTAATGAAGAGCAGCCGTCCTTTCACATGGAGCCAAGCTGCACTGAAAGCCTCCAACACAAGAACAGAGTGTTGCCAGCCAATCAAAGCCACAAAACAGACAGAAGAAACCAGAAACACCAATCAATCAAACTCCAAGTCCAATGAACACAGACCCAGGCTCCTAGCCAATCAGAATGGACCAGCCTCAAATTTGAAACCAGGAACTAACTCTATACAGAAGCCTGAAGATGGCAGATGAGATTCTGCTGAAACGTTGCTACAACTTTAACAGAACTACAATGACGTGGGATAATACCCGAAGGAAGCTAAACAGCACACATGTAAGTACCCGCGAAAGCTTAAAAAAACAAATAAAAAAACATATATATATGTGTGTGTGTGTGTGTGTGTGTGTAAAAACCCTGACTGAATAAGTCCACTTTAAATTCTTGATTTTTAATCAAGTCAAATTAGGTCCAACAAGCTGGTTCCTTATCATTTTCTCTTCTCTCAGGAACAGCTTTACTAATTTAACATGTCCATTTTGTAAATCTAAAATAAGGTTTTCCAAGTCACACTTGATTTATTTGTATTTATTTAATTAAGACTAAGACACTTTTATTTGAAAATCTCCTATGACATCTTTTTTCATATCATTTTTATAATCTATCTTATTTTTTAAAAAAAAAATCCAAATCCATATTCAAAATCAGCCTCAGTGTATTTTATTTTAATAAAATCATTTTTCTCCTCTTTCCTCTAATAGCAATACCCAATGTTGTAAGCAATTTTTGCATACACTGCTCCCAAATTTCTTCTATAATCAAATATTACGCCATTGTATGAATATCTTCTTTAATTTCAATGCATACTTTTCTGTGGTTCCCTCTAACAAACCTTCTTATCTATTTTCCAATCAGCTAAATTTTCCCACTGGAAGATTTCTTATAGTTAATTTCAAAATCTTTTTATATGATTTTATAAGATTTTAAACATTCCACAGAAAATATCTTTTCGAGTCCATCTATTCCATAGGTATGCAATTAATTTTTCCAAATAGCCATCTGAGAAACTGAGATTGTTGCGGAGGGCCATTCATCAGCTAGATGTTGCCCATGGGCTGGAAGATGCCCAGATCTGATCTATCGCTTTAACTTTCCAAAATTGAATTTCTAATCCCCCTTTTGCTATCTTCCAAAAATTAAAGTTTTTAATTTTAGACCTTAAACTTACATAATTTTTTTGGATCTCAGATAAGAGATTTTCCAAGCATAATAAAGTTGGCCTTCTGGAAGGTTCTTAACATCTAGAAAGTCAATAATAAAGCAGCTTTTTAATGTAGTTTACAGACGAAATGGGCAAAAACATTGTTCTATTGAAGGGTCTGCAATTTTTTCCCCAGGTTCTCAGAACTCTCACACCTGCTGAAGATCCACCTGTCTATTCTAGACTGCAACTAAGGTCCTGGCTGAACTGCCCAGCAGACTACAGGTAGTTTTGACCTACAACCACAATTGAGCCTGGAATTTCAGTCACTGAGTTCTCACCTGACAGGACCTGATGTTATGACTGTTTTACCACAGTTAAGGAATCACCATAGTGAAGGAAATTTTATAGTTGTTAACTGAATATGGCTGCCTAATGATTTTGTGTGCCAGACATTAGCTGGGAAGGTAATTATGATCAAATTATGATCACTTGACAATACTACGAGAGCCAGTTGTCAAGTGCCAAGTTGTGATCATATAGCTGCAGGGGTGGTGCAACAGTATTCCTTTGAGGATGGGTCTTAAGTCACTTTTTTAAGGCTGTCATAAATTTAAACCAATATTACATGAGCAATGGTAAGTTGTGGACTATCTAACAAACCAAACCTAAAAAACTTTGGGTAGATTCATATAGACTTAAACAAATTGAGATGGGCAATTCATAAGACTATATGATTCTACTCAAAATGTGAGTTTTTTCTTTTCTAAATGATATATACAGTATATGTATATATCAGGATGAAGAAAAAAACATTCTGGCACAGCGTAGGCTAGCCCCAAATTTAAAACTGAAACGGCTGTGAAAGTCTGACTCACAGACGAACACAATACAGAAGCCTGATGATGGCAGACGAGATTCTGCCAAAACATTGCTACAACTTTAAAAGCACAACTACAATGACGTGGGAAAATACCCGAACAAAGCTGAACAGCGCGCGCGCACACACACACACACACACAAATGAGTGACTTCAAAATTTCAAAACAGTAATAATCACATAATGTATTTTATACTGTTGTGTATGTAGTTTGGACATGGAAACAGCAATATTTAAATGATTTAATATAGAAACCTGACATTTTAGATTTTAAATTAAAATTATAAAGACAGAAATTTTATTTGTAAGCAATAATAAAAAAAAGACAAGCTGTTTGAAGTTATCATTAAATAATCTCTTCCTTACCAATTAATGACATCAAAAAACCTCTACTTGTGCATGTCTATTCATAGTTTCACCTCTGTAAGCTTTTTAAAATGATACCCCCCACAGCTTGAGTGTAAACAGGCAGTAGAGTCTGATTAAAGGACTTTGTGGTGTGTTTTTGCTACAATGCTCTTCCTAGGTGGGATCATGTAGCCAATATTTTATAACCAAGCAAAGCCATTCCCTCATCCCAAGTCTTTTCTTTTAAAAGCTTGAAATATTAAACTTTGTTATGATACATTGCAGAAATATAATCAAAAGATTTCTAAAGAAAGATACCCTCTACAGATAGGCTTAAAATCAGACACCATGTAATTAACTTTTTTGGGGGGGAATAAGAATGTTGAGGGGCTCATTTACATGGAATTTAAACAAAGACTTTCCTCGTGCTATTCTCAAGGGCTTCACTGTTTTTTGTAACTTTAGAGGTTGCCATTAGAATTATATTCTCTGATTCAGCAACCACAGAGAGGCTGGGAAAGGAGGACCATACACTAGTAATGTAAACTTTGGCAGCAAGCCAATGAGCTTGGAAAACATTGAAAAATAAAGCTTTGGATAGAGAAGAAGGCAGGCCTTTGCTTCGATAGGTTTTCATCCTTTTTTATATAATTGCCACTTCAGATTTAGGTAGCACTTCACATTTTTGATGCATTAAAAGTGTGACATACAGAAGAAAAAACTGTATACAATAAATATTTCTTTAAAAAAATGATTATTTATCCTACCATTTTGTATATTACTGGCTTTGGACTTTTCTTCTTGCAGGTATTATGCTCAAATCCTTTTTAATGTTTCAGTGTTCAACTATGACTTGAAATATGATACTTTTATTACACTGACAATCAAAACTACTTCAACTTTATTTTTATCCAAGTCACATTTTCTTGTTCATGGAATGCGGGCAAGATAACCATATTTATAGCATGAACTAGTGTATTCATATTCACATTATTAACAGAATGTGATTTTAGGTGGTATTTGGAATTTTATATTGTTTTTGGGTTCCCTGCTAGCAACAGAAACTTGCAAATAACACCCCCCCCCCCAAAAAAAAAACCCCACATTGGCACAATGCAGAAAAATAACCTGTTCAGAACAAGGTAGGAATTGAAATGATACATCAATACAGATAGTTCTTGTTTTAACAATCATCATTAGAACTGGTTCCATCTGGTGCACTAGTTGTACCCTTTCCTAGTACAAATAATGTTTTGGTCTCTAACAGAAAAACAGAAAGAGAAGAAAGCAAGATATGGCAAACATGTGGCAAAAGCTTCAGTTAAGTTTCAACCATTAGCTATATTCTGCAAGAAGAAAAATTGTATGCTACAAGGAACAATGGAGCTCAAAACAAGTCCCTTACCCCCATGGCTTTTACCCTAATGCCATAAAATATTACACAAACTTTTATATTGCACAAAATGTTGAAGTAAATGGCGTATGCATTGCACTTTGTGATGAGGTATATCTAATAAGTGTTTTAGACCTTATGAAAAGCTTCTTAAAATAATTTAAATTAGGTTTCAAGAGCTGGTCTTAATATACTAACAGGTTGTTTTCTTCTGCTTATTGCTTACATTTTGGTTTTTTAAAGTTTTTTTTCTAAAATTCCAGTAACATGAACCACAAGTGTTTTTTTACTACTGAAGAATGGATCCTGATTTATATGCAGAATGAAAGGAGCAGATGAAATCAAATGTGGGGAGAGGATAACAATGTTTATGTATTTTAACAGCCATTTTTTCCATAAAATATATATTTCTCAAAGATACTTGCAAAATTGTGCATGATAACCAGGGCAAATTCTGAAAGTTTAATCTTTCCAAAAGATATGAAAATTCCTGTCAAAATAGTCAAGTGACATGGGATCATTTTTCTGTACTTTTTCTCATGTTAATTTTCATTCAGAACAATTGAGAAACATTATTTTGCATCTTTGTCTGGATGAACTTCAATTTACCATACAGATTGCCAGCATTTTTATTTTTGTCTATTGCTAAGTAAGTGTGTTATTCTTAAAGCTGATGAATTGTGGTTTCTCTTTTCTAGAAGTGTCCCATTGGGAATCTTACCAAGAAAAAAGTCTTTAATTGCTCTGGGGAGTATGCTTGTAAAAATGTTCACATCTACATTTCTCCAGAGATGGACTGAGAAAGTAAGTATAACCAAGAGAAGTATGGAGTAGCTTTTATCAAACAGCAGCAATAAAATCACTGATGAATTATTGATAAGAATGGTAAAACTGTTATTCCATAGCATCTAAGATTTAAATTAATGAATAAAATGCTGCAATCTAAATTTGTTGCTTCCATTCCCAAGCAGAACTTCATCCTGTAAACTTTCTGCCCATAAACTAGTTAATACATCTCTCTTGCAAACAAGTCACAAATAAGCAGCTGCTAGAATGTTTTCATGGGTTTGAAGATGATCGATGCCAGTGAGGGCTAACCTTTTTGTCATTGCATGCCGAAAGTGTGTGCGTGCCTGCACCCATAATGCAATACACGTGTGAACCCCCCGCGCATGCATGCAGGAACACCCCCCCCATGCGATTCCTCACCCACTATGTATACGTGGCAGATACCCGAAAATCAGCTGGTTGGCAGGAGTGGCTGTGTGCATGCACATTGGAACTGAGCTGGGGCAATAGCTCGCGTGCCCGCAGAGATACTTCTGTGTGCCACTTCCGGCATGCATGCCATAGGTTCGCCATCACAGAACTATGCAGTCTGAATATTTCTGGCTTGACTTTGGTTTAATCTGAAACTAGATCACATAACCATTTTTTCTAAATTAGATAATTCTAGTTATCTTATTTAGAAAAATAGGCTGGTGTCTCTAACCAACAGAGACAATAGCTGCAAAAAAAGTATTAAGGTATTTAGTCAAAAAATAAAAACTAATATCCAAATCATATTGGAGAAAATGAGAGTCATTACCCTGATATGTTTGTGTCTACCACAGAGAAAACATGGCACCCCCCCTTATTTCCACATACTTTATTTGTGATTATAGGTGAAAATCACATATATGTTTTATGTTTTGCTAAAATTTATCAGTATTGTTAACATTGAGAAAAATGAAAAAATTCATACAAACTGACTTGCATCAATCACCCCATGGATTAAAATATGAATAGAATTAAAAACATATTTTGGAATGATGGACAATGGCAGTTTAACTGCACCAGTTGCAATTTTTAGGGAACATGGTAAGTAGAGACTTTTCAGTAAAAGGTTCAAAAATTGATGGGAACAAAGTATCTTTAACTTCCTACTGTTTGTAGCTTTCTGCAGTGGGGAGTAAACTATGCCATTGTTAAAAAACCCTGCTACTGCTAAGTGATATTTCTATTTTCTGCACTTGTTAGCTGGTACACCAGACAAAATTTGCCAACTAAAAAAAAAGTATAAATGCATAAAGCAGTATTAAAGGGTCACCATCCCCCAAAATTAATTATATTAGCAAGAATAAATAATAAAATGAAAAAGATTACTAAGCATAAATTATAAATCACAAACCTTCAAAAATATTTGATTTCTTGAAAATAATATGATGTTTTAGTTAATTTTATTTATTTGCAAAGGTGGAGAAATACTTTCTTAACCTATAGCCCCTTTCTGTTTTTCTTGGGTATTTGGTTAATTTATATATAGCCTTTACTATTTTGTGTCGGTTAATGTGTTTCTCCTATACTTAAAACTTTGATTGATGTATTGCAACAATGACATTTCTTTCTTTATAATCCCCTGAAGAGGTCCCTAAAAATGCATTGAGTCCAAGATATGGGAACACAGTATATATACCATATTTCTCTCTCTTCTATCCCAACAGAACACACACTGAAACAGACAGCAATAATTGTACCTAACACTTTACAGAAACTTCTGAAAAAAAGACAAACATTCCTTCAACTTTACCTTCCCAACTAGTAACATTGGTTTATAATTCATACACAAAATAGCACCAGGAAGAACATATTTATAATTGGTGCCTCATGTTATGTCTTACAACTTTCCAAACATAGCATCACCCATTCATAAATCTTTCAGATCCACTCCAGTCTGTTGCTCAAGCAAACAAATTCTTAGATACCAATCTAGATTGTATCTAGGAGGTAGTTAGCTAAGGTGGTTCCTTTATTCTTTTTACCATTGTCCTGGCCCTTGATTGAGTGCAAGCAGATCATTCATCCTAGCAGCTTCAAGAAGATCAATCCTCTATTAATGAAAGGAGACATTAAATGAGCATACTCAAATGAGGCCCATGGGAACAGGAGTTGGATGGGGTTGGATTAGGGGAGTATAAATGTTGTTTGAACTGCAAAACTGTTGACCTGTCAAAAATAAAATAAAATAATAAACTAAAATAAATTAAATCCAAAAGGCCAGATGTTTACTTCTTTCCCTCCATTATCTGAAAGAAGGAAAACATTTCTTGAAAACAATTTATTTGATGTTTTATTTAAAAAATGTTGACATATAAGTTCTGTAAACCCACTGTGGAAATCAGGAATGAATTGTCTCTGAATAGCATTATATGACTGGACAACTTTTTTCAAAATGTTTGCTTCCTGAAAAACTTTTGGTATTTATGATCCCTTCTAACTGAACACAAATACCATTTCAGAATGACTGTGTCACCTAGAAATCTTGAGAAATATGAAATTACAATAATTTTCAATGATTATCTTTAATTATGTAATGTTTCTGACATGATACATTAGTTCAATGGGGCTAAAAGTGCTTTATTGCTGATTTTCGGTTGTACTCAATGTCCAATGCATCTTGCTGCAGCATTATGAATAGGAAGCTCACATTGATGGATTCCATGTTTCTGTTGTGGCATCATATAGCTTCAACCAGTATATAAATATACAGGAAATCAAATCATTCTAGCATAGAACTGCACCATAATCTAATGGTTAACTTTCTAACACTTAAAGGTAGGTTCGTTAGTTAAAAATTCCCAAGAACCACATGGTTAAAAAAAATCATTACAGTTCAATTTTAAATATGGTACGGTAAAGCCCATCACACTGCACCAACGGATGCAAAGAGGATGTAAAACGGACAAAAAAGCTTGCCATCCGTTGGTTAACGCGATGTACTCACTGCCTCCGTTTTGCTTCCTCTCTATCCGCCCAGCATCCGTTTATTGACATTTCATCCGCTCAGAAAGTTTTGAGCTGCTCAAAACTTTTGCGCGGAAGATGTATCCAATTCGTCCGTTCTGCATCCGTTACGCATCCGCTATATCTGCAAGGCATCCGTTCTGCATCCGCGCAACTCGCATCAGCTCGGACGGAGGGAGGAAGCGGAACGGATGCGGAACGGATGCAGCATGGAAACAAAGTGTTTAAAATGGAAAAAACGTTCGCAGAGGGGACCTATCTCAGATATTAAGGATGTCTAGAGGATGCCTAGAGGATGCAAAGGGACACCTATACTACCTATAAAAAGGGGGAGCAACTCACCTGCATCTCACTTTCAGACCAGCAGCCTAGCGGTGCAGAGCTCTGCAGCCTTCATCTGACTCTTGCTCTTCCACAGCATCCAGTCATGTCCACAGTGGATCCTAACACAGTCCTTTTGGCAGCCACCATCCTTCTGCAACAGTGCGAAGCCATCTACAGGCTCTGTGAACTCTACTACGGGAAGAAAAAGAGGCAGCCAAGAAGCGTCTGGGTACGAAGATGGATCGCCAGAAGAGCAGAGTACGGACTGTACAACAAGCTGATGGTGGAGCTCAGGAACGAAGACACTCGGGCATTCCAGAACTTCATGAGGATGCCTCCAGCCATGTTTGACAAAGTTGTGCAGCGGCTGACACCCAGGTTGACCAAGGCAAACAGCAACTTCCGGCCCAGCATGGAACCTGGGCTCAAGGTGGCACTCACTTTGCACCACCTGGCCTCAGGGACCACCTACAGGAGCATGCAGTACGGCTGGAAGGTGCCACACAACACCATCAACATTGTGGTCAGAGAAGTGGTGCAGGCCATCATCGAAGAATACATGGAGGAGCTCCTCCAGTGTCCCACCACTGAAGAAGGCTGGAGGAAAGTTGCAGAGCAGTGGTATCAGAGGTGGAACTTCCCACACACCGTTGGAGCCATAGATGGCAAGCACGTGGCCTGCAAATCTCCAGTCAAGTCGGGGTCCACTTATTTCAACTACAAGAGCTTCTTCAGCATCGTCCTCTTCGCCATGGTCGATGCTGACTACAAGTTAATGTACATTGATGCTTCAGGTAGCGGCTCATGTTCAGATGCCCAGGTATACAACGCCAGTGACCTCAAGGAGGGGCTGGAAGGCAACCTCATCATGGGCTTTCCAGATCCAGACCCCCTGCCCAACGACACGCAAGATGTGCCCTACTTCATTGTGGGGGATACGCCTTCTCCCTCAGAACCTACCTGATGAAGCCCTACACTTCCAGATGCCTCACCCGTGAAGAGAGGATCTTCAACTACAGGCTGTCCAGGGCAAGGCGAGTGGTGGAGAACACCTTTGGCATCCTGGCCAACAGGTTCCAGGTACTTCTCACCACCATGCAGCATCGCCCAGAGACTGTGAGGAGTAACGTGGGAGCTTGCTACATCCTGCACAATCTCATGCGCACCCGCTACCCAGTCTTGCAGAACAGGCTCGTGGACCTCCAGCAAGGCAATGGGGACATGGAGCCTGGGGAATGGAGGCAAGGGCAAAACCTGATAGACACTGAGGATGTGCAAGGCCACAACAGAGCCTCACGTGAAGGGAAGAAGCAGTGCAACCTCCTGAGACACTGGTGCAACTCCCCAGCTGGAGCAGTGGAGTGGCAAGACAGGATGATAGATGATTAATGGGTGCTTCCTTCAGCCTGTCTCATCACACTGATGAGATTGGGCCATGTATGTTGGGTGGGGCTACAATGATCAGGGCATTTAATAAAGAGTTGTGTTTGTGTTGACATGTGTGGATGATTATTACATTGTTATTGATAATAAAGGGCCATAGGTGTGGCACCTGGGAGGGTGGACCATACAGTCCCACTATGCTTGCACTGGAGGTTTATCTATCCCACAGCTATTACCCATACCAAAGGTATCCCTGTCCATCTCACTGCTATCTTAACCCATCCCACAAGCATGCAAAGGCTTAAACCAATTCTAAAAGTTTCCACCAAGACTTTATTAAAAAAAAGGAATGAAGCAAGTGTGTGAATCAAAGATAAACTTTATTGAACAACAAGCTGTAAAAGGAAAAAGACCCAAGTCAAGTGTCCAAATAAAGTCCCCACCCAGTCTCTGGCAGTCTTCATGGTCACTCGGAGGTGTGCCCAGTCTCAGGGGTGAAGGGTCCAGGTGCTGTGGAGGTGGTTGCTGCTGCAGTGCTGGTCTGAAGCCCCACTGGGGTGCCTGGCCCTGAGAGGACAACAGGTGACGGTGTGTTGAGAAAGCTCTCGGATAACTGGCTCAGACCCGTGATGCTGAGAGGTCCTTCCTCCATGCCATGGGGTGTCAGCCCCAGTACTGATGAGGGATGTACTGAGGCCGGGCTTGGCTGTGGGGTGGAGGAAGGAGTAGTTAGTGGGGCTGTCTGGTCTGTAGCTGGATGAGGACTGGCGTGGGTGGCATCGCTGTCTTGGGTGGCATCATTGGCGTGGGCGGCATCGGTGGAACCGGTGTCGCCCGATGACTCTGTGCCTGGACTGGGAAGGGCTGCTGCCTGTGCTGCTGGACCTCCTGGTAGCCGTAGCCCTGGTAGGTGAGGGGCTGTGGGAAGCCTTGGAATGGGAGGGACATCACCTGGGGTGGAGGAGCAGACCTGGGCTGGGTGGGAGCAGGTTCCTCTGGATCTGGAGGGTTGTGAAGCAGCTCGGTGATCTGGTCCTTCACCACCTGGTACTGGGCTTTCTCCATTTTCCTGAGGGTCTGGTTGACATAGGTGAGGAAGGGCTTGCGGTTGGAGGATGAGGAGTCGGTGTGGACCAGCTGAGAGAGGAGATCTATGCTGGTGTGTATGGTGTCCCTGATCTCCAGGAGGACAGTGTGGCTCTGCCCCTCCTGCTTTCTGTGGAGGTGGAGCTGGGGGGGGTGGATGCGGCTACGACTGTGGTGGACTCGATGTCTCCTTTCTCCCACCGGACCAGGGAGTCCTCCACGCGCTCCACCATGGTTACACCTGTCCGCGGGTTCTCCGCCGAGGCATGCTCCACAGAAACCTGCCTGGAGACAGGGACTGACTCTCAGCCGGAAGAGGACTGGCTCTCAGCAGGCTGCCGGAGAGAGAGGGTTGTGAGAGGGGCTCCTGGTGCTCCTCGGTGGCGGATCTCACCCTCCAGGAAGCTGCACCTGGCCATGATGTAGGTCTCTGACCGTCAGCTTAACCGTGGCCTGGCCAGATTTCTTCAGGTGCAGCTTCCCGTACCAGGTGTGCATATGTTTCCACCAGCCGAGGAGCACCTCTGAAGTGTAACCCATACTCTCCGCCCTCTCTCTCCAAGCAGCCTGCTTCCTTTTGGTGTCCCTGTACAGCCGGTGTCCCTTCCGCCACAGATAGTCATTCTCTCTCAGCCACTCCAGCACCTCATCCTCGTGTTCCTCCTCAATGAAGTATTGCCTCCTCTCCCGTCCCCGCATATGCCTCTTCCTCCCTTTGGCTGGACCAGATGGGCCCTCATCAGAGGGGCTCCCAGGTGGTAGGGGCTGTTCCTCCACACCACCACCACCAGCAGCACCAGCAGGATCATCATCATCACCAGGAGGATCATAATCATCATCATCAGCAGCAGCAGCAGGATCATCATTATCATCATCAGCAGCAGCAGCAGCAGCAGCACCAGCAGGATCATCAGCAGCAGCAGCAGCACGAGTAGGACCAGGAGCACAAGCAGGACCAGGAGAAAGAGCAGGGCGAGCAAGACCAGGAGTACGAGCAGTACGAACAAGTCCAGGAGCACGAGCAGGACCAGCAGAACCAGGAGGACCAGGAGCAGCTTCAGCAGAGTACGCAGCAGCAGAAGCACCACCGCCAGGAGCAGCTTCAGCAGAAGCTCCAGCACCAGAAGAGTGAGCCCGAGCAGCAGAAGCCCCAGCAGAAACAGAGTCAGGGACAGGGGGCGGGAGGGTGGCCCTGTCCCTCTTGGCAGGGATGGCGGCAGGTTGCTGAGGCTTTCGCTTCTTCCCCATGGTTGTGGGGTTGCTGGCTGGCAGGGAGGCTGGCAGGCACCAAGGCTGGCAGAAAGCCTGGCAGGAAGGCAGGCAGGCACCAAGGCTGGCAGGCAGACTGGCTGACAGGGAGGCTGGCCAGGAGGCTTGGAGGCAGGCTGGCAGCAAGGCAGGGCAGGCAAGGACTCGATGTATCCGGCAGCAGGTCTTTCCTCCGAATGCTGGCCACGTGCGAGCTGCTTCCCTTTATATCCGCGTGGCTTACGCAATGCATCCCCCCCGCATGCGCAATTAACACAAGGCATCCGTTGTGCATCCGCTAGGCTTCCGCTCTACATCCGCTTCATCCGTTGTGCATCCGCTTCATCCGTTCCGCGTCTGCTCTGCATCCGCTCTTTCCATTCCGCGTCCGCTTTGCTGAGGTCCCCCGGAAGCCTAGCAGATGCGCCATCTGCTCTCATCCGCTTGGCTTCCGTTCTGCATCCGCTTTCCATCCGCCCTGTGTCCTCCCCCCGTCCGTGTTATCAGCTCCGGTTATGCAAATTTTTGCCCCTTTTGAGAGCGGTTAACAACGGATGGAACATTTTGCTTGTCCGTTGTGTCTGTTTTGCATCCATTGGGCAGTGTGACAGGGCCTTAAATTACGTAAAACTCAGCTTTTGTCTCTCTGATGTTAAAATTACAGACTGAATTCCCAGAGGCGAAGTTTCATTCAGCTCTATCTGCCCTGCTCCATTTTGTTTGCAAAGAGCAGCTTTGCATGAAATGAAACTTGTCAGGTGCTATGGCAAAACTGTAACTCTAGCCATTTTTATCTTGCAGTTAATATGATGTCATGGTTGTATTCATGTAATTATTTATACATATAAATCAGACTTTTTGATTGCCTGAATCTACACCAGGTTCCCAAATGTTTATTCTTGCTCAATCTTACAAGTAGATTTCTTTGAACGACTTTTAAAGTTAAAAATCAAAGTAGCTGAAGAAGGAAAAGCGAGATCTAATTATTCACCACACATAGATATTTTAAAATCCTTTCTTAGATCTTCATTAGAGAAAATTTTCTCCTTATTTTTATAGCAATTAATTCAGCTTTTAAACTTACCAATCACTAACAAATGTGGATCAATTTAAATAAATGCTATTGCTTTTAATACATATAAAGAAATACATACTAATGTTTATGTATGCACACCTTTTTATTTAAATACAGCTTTCGAATAAAAGACATTTACTTCTTCATGCAACTTGATCCAAACATCTTTCCCCTTTTTTTGCTCAGTTAAAAACAGTGGAGTGTGCCTCCCAAGCTCATGTATTTCTATTCTCTTCCTCTTTTTAGAAGTAAGCTTTTGAACTTCATAGAAAGGGCATTCATTGGCTTACCTAATATGCCCATTCTCATTAGCTGCTAGAAAGTCCAGGACAGGGAAGACTCTGCCTCCTTCGCCATAGTGAGTCTGCCAAGCTGTTTAGTCCCTCTTCTGTTGCCATGGTTACCCAACTTTCGGCAAAGTGGATTTGACAGATGTGATGTGTCTCTGTAAAAAAACCAACAGTCCTACCAAGCCCAGACCAGATATACTAGGGTGGGGCTGGACTCTCTAGCAGCTAACGAGAATGGGTGTTATCAGGTGAGCCAACGCCCTTTCTCTGATATGCTGCTGCGAGTCCAGGACAGGGACATATCAAAGCCGGCGTGTCCATGGGAGGACCTCAGTATGTCCAGATCTCCCTGCCCCGTATGCACCCTCTGGAGCACCCTCCTGCCAAAGGCAGCTTCAGCACAAGCAAAGGTGTCCAGACGATAGTGCCAGATAAACAGAGAGAGCAATGACCAAGTGGCAGCCTGGCAGATTTCTTCTAGCCCAGGCCACCATTGTAGCCGCACATACACAGAGCGCTCTACGCACGTCAAGAGCATGCCACTTCTTTTCTAGCATGTGACTAGGAAAAGAGAATCCGAAGTCCCTGAAGACAAAACTGAAAACAAGGCCGCCACATGCCTACAAAAATGTACTGGCAAGAGCCCTCTGTCCAGCCCGTCCTGGAGGAACTCCAGAATCCCACCTATCAATGCAGAGGTGGCCTTCCGGTTAGTCTTGATACACCACAGACAAAAGGCCTTCCAAGTAGCATCGTATATATGGTTTGTTGATGGTCTCCTAGAGACCTGGATCATGGCAATCACTCTGGAAGAGTATTTGTCCCTGTTCAAAGATTCCCCACTCAATTGCCAGACAGCCAGCTGGACTCATTGCAGCTCCGGATGGACCTGCCCCCCCTGGCTGAGATCTTGTTGGGAGGAATCCTCCAAGGTCAAGCCACTGATAGGTTCACTGGATCCACAAACCAGGGACGTCTGGGCAAATGGGGAGCCAGGAGTAAAATCTCTGCCTCTCTGCCAGCATCTTCCTGATCACAGCAGGAATGAGAGGACGATGCGGAAAGGCGTCCTGGTCGCCCCTGGCTCCGGAGGGCGTTGATCCCCTCCACTCCTGGCATGGCGAACCTGGTGAAGTACCTGGGCAGCTGGGTGTTGTCTGGAGTGGTGAATAAATCCACTGCTGGAAGGCTGAATCTGTCAGCTCCCTGAATATGGACGGATGAAGACGCCATTTTAAATTTCTGACTTAAGGAGTCATAGATTTAACATTAATGTGAGTTTACAAGAAATGAACTTTGTTCATGCAGATGTGAATTCTTATTTCAATTCCAATATAAAACACACTTAAATCCAACACCCCCCCCCAAATAGTTTAGATTCTTTCAATTTGCAATTTAAATTCCTTAACTGTCTTTACCTGAAAGATTCCAAATACTATTGGCCGAAAGGGTCAACATGATCCAAAGCAAAAAGCCACTAACTGTACATAATACGTTCTTTTAAGAATTTGTTCTAGCACAGCCCTTTCATCATTCCACATATTTATAGCCGAAACAAGATTGGAAAGTAAACTTTTGAAAAATGCCTAACTTATAAATTTATTAAATTTGTCTGAAGCATGGGAAATAGATGATCATTAAAAATTAGGCTAAATCTTAGTATTGGTAGTCCTTGCTTAATGACTGGTTATCTTACAATCATTTGAAGTTACGGCTGTTACAACTTCTTCTTTATGACCCATAAAGCATCCCCCCAGCCATTGTAAATGGTTGTGTCACTTTCTTGAGATCATATGTCTTCATGTCAAGTGAATCAGCTCTATGAATGGTCATGGCATTCCATGGCCCCAGGACAATTTGTGATGTTTTTTGCTGGTTTCTGCCAAAATAACTCCCACTCAAATGAATGGGTTCATTTAACAACTGTTGCAAAACAGTGCAGAAATTACTTCTGGTCACATGGGCACGTCAACTTACTACCATAATGACTTACGACTGCAATTCTGAGCTCAATTATAGTTATAAGTCGAGGACTACCTGTAAGCAATTAATCAAGAAAAGGGCAATGAGGTATGAAGTAAATCACTTGAAGATTTACATTTTGATTTGAAGATATATTAACTGTTCTTTTTAAATTTCAAAGGAACATTACCAAACTTCAATAATGCTACCACAAGGATTTTTTTTGTTCATAAGGATCCATATTTTTTCAAATGCAATTTTTTTACATTTTCCTTTTCCAAAATCTCTCTCCATTTGACCCAAAAGAGCCTTCCAAAGAGAAAGTTTTCAGATGATATAAAAGCTGTTTGCCCAGCTTCTGTTAAATATTGCACTTATAAAAATACGTTAAAACTATTGGGGATCTCCTAAGGCGTTCCATGAGGCATTCCTTTTGTCTTGAGGTTAATTTAACAGCAAATAATCCACTAGAATAAAACGTTAAAACTGATTTTTGCTTTATGAGCAATAAACCTATTGAGTCGGTGTAGTTCTGAAATAAAGTTTACTTTTTTAAAATCATCATACACCACTCAGCAGATAAACATGCATTGTCCTATCAACATTAATAGATAAGATTCCTTCATTTAGAGACAGAAGCACATAACTAGACATTTTTAAATAAATGAGATATTTTCATCCAATTTCATGAGTCCTGTATTTGGATGTTTAAATAATAACTGAAGGGCTACTCACACATTTGTTATTTTCTTCAATTTATATGCTGTTCATCTCAACAAAGTGACTATGGGCAGAAAATAACTTTAAAAATACATTGACAAATATATAGCTGGCAGATAACTGGATATACTAACTTATATATTTAAATTCCAGCAAGTGAATAATTTAGGTGAGTAATTATAAGACATATGTGCAACTGTATTTGTTTAATGCCGCCGTCCGACAGCTAATTGTCAGGTATCTGGCGTGCATGCACAGGGGGCAATGGGACGGGTGCGTGGGAGATGGTCGTGCATGTGCAGGGCAACACTGTGCCCGAGGATCAAGGCAAGTGCGCAAATGTGCAGTGCACAAGAGGGAATCGCATGTGTATAGGCACATGTGATGGTAGTCATGCATGCATGCATAGATGTGCAGCACACGAGGGAGAATCGCACATGCATGCGCATATGCACGGCACACAGAGGGAATCACGCATGCATGCACAGATGTGCAGCATGTGAGGGGGGACAGCACGCATTGCCTTCTGGGTGCTGACATGTGAGCATGTGCAAGGCGTAAGCGCACAATTATCAGCATGGGAGCCAAAAAAGGTTAACCACTATTGGTCTAACCTGATTGGGATTCATGATCAGTAATTCATTTAACACCCTCGTACGTAGGGCAGTATGTCTGGAAAACATCTAATTCCTGTTGGAACTTCCCAGAATCAATACATATAGACAGAAAGTTACTGGCCATATTGCACATATCTGACATACATATTTTTAAACATGGTTCTTCCTGGAATCCCTGGGTCTGGCACCTGCAGCATGAATTTGAGTTGTAATTCAAGTGGTCCAGGCAACTCATCAAAAATTGAAATGTATGAAACATCCTTGGTTCATCCTCTTCTTTAAGAGCATCTCATTCCTCTCCTCCTTTAGTCCCCACTAATAATGCCTTCCAGCCTTCATCAGCCACTGCTAGTAATGGAGGGGATGGAAGGGAGATTATGGCCCACAAGTTGAAGACTTCATTTTCTCTTGGTGTAAGTCTAGAGTCCTCCAACAGCAGGGCAGATATCTGTGTTAAGAATAGGGTATCTGATGTGGAAAGAGCCTTTGTGATGAAGACTTGTTCCTTAAATGACAATCCTTATTTTCTTCATTTCCTTCCCAAGGTATTTGTTTATCCAGATTACTAGGGAGCCCTCTAATTTTCAATTCTTATGTCTTAACAGCCAAGCCTGCTATTTCTTAAAAAAACAAGGATCACATATAGCTGTCGGTGGGTGAAGCTTGGAAATTGGGTAGGCCGCTGTGTTCAACAGTGGGAACTATATTTGGGAATAGGCAAAGTTATGGTAAAGGCTCCTTGTTTTACTTCTTTCATTTCACCTCTCACAGCCCTGTAGGGACATAGAAATCTATTTTTCCATTTCTTTTTCAGGACCTAGAAATCAAGGGGAGAAAATTTCATAGATCCATATGCAGGATGGCTGAGAAGTAGGGGATACTCAGTCTGCTAGACAGTTACGGAGTTTATGCAACAAATGTACACACACAAGCAGTAACAAATTTATTAAAACAGACAATGATCAATTAATGATCGAGCTCCACATCCTTCTGCTCACTAATGCTCACATAAGCCAGCATTCCATTGTTCATTCTGAAGTAGCAGTAGGAGTACCTTATGATTCGCCACTTTCAAATTCCCTTCTGCAGAGTCTTCACTACTTATGAAATCCAGATTTTGGATCAGAGGGAAAGGAGAGTATAGGTAATAAACATGAACTTGTGAAGGTATCATGTCCATGCTCTTCTTTCCAAATCTGCCGACTATGCCAAGGTGTCATTGGAAAAATGCCCATTTAAATCAAAGAAATTAGGAATAAATTAAACAAATTGGCATACACAACTCTAGTGAGCACTGAACAAACTATCCTGAACAAACACCAAGGCTACAGGTAAAATATATTGTTGTCACACAGAAGATTTAAGAAAATGATATATATCCTATGACTTTTACAATTGGAATGTATCTAATAATATTGAGTGTGACCTTACTCTGGATTCCTTTGAACAGGATACTACTCATTTGTAGATTCTATCATAATGTACTGCAAACAATGTTAATTATTGTACCCATACTATCTCTTTTCATTTTATCAGAAAAACAAGTGTCTTTTTTGTTATACATCTCTTTCCCAGGGTCACAATTATAACTGTCTGCCTTTTTTCCTAATGCGAGTCTATTCATGCCTGTACCATCCACATTTTCATTTGTGCTTTTAGATTTCAACACCCCTTTGAAGTCTCAATTAAAGACATCGTCTTTTAAAAAGATGGGTATGGATTTCAGCTTTATCAACCTATGTTATAGATTCTAGAGCATGCTGGCTGGGGAATTCTGGGAGTTGAAGTCCACAAGTTTTAAAGTTGTCAAGTTTGAAGACCACTGGTTATAGAGGTGCATCCAATTCACTGCTTATAGTTGGGTTGGATGGCTGCTGGAAAGCATGCAGCCTGGTCTTTTTGTTTCCTTTTTAACTTTTTTACTCTTTTGAATGGTGCATATATGTGATTTATCTATATGTGACTATTGATGGCTGATTTGTCTGAATGAAAAAAAAATGATTTGTTTGAATGAATCCAGGAACTCCCTAGTGTTTTTTATTTAGCCTGGTCTATGTGTTCAGTTTCCCTGCATTCTAAGCTAAGAAGGATACAAAAAGACAGAGCACACCTTCTCTAACAGCCTGTAGCCAGATAAGCAGACATTAATACCAGGCAAATAATCAAGCAGAAAATAATACCTTAATCAAGGAAGTTCCAAAGAGAAAACAGCACTCCTACCAACGGTAGCAGGGCATTTCCCTCCCCCCCCCCGTGTGTGTGTGTATGACAGATAATGTCGCACATAAGTTGAATCCTATTGTAACAGAAGAAAAATTTCAGACTAACAGTTGTTTCCTAAACTGACTGGAGATTTAATTTAGATTGTTTTGATATGTGTATTCTGGAGTAACTCCAAGAAACAGAACTGATGGGTTTTGTGTCCCATTCATAGAAGGAAACATTCCGAACAAATTTAGATTTAATCAAATAGGTCAGTGCTTAAAAGCAGACATCTTGTTGATTCTGAAAATATCTTTTCTATAGCAATATATCAAAGTTTGATTTCATGCAACCAAATATTAATAACAATAACAGGAATAACAAGAATCACTGATATGAACTAAATATAAACAAAAGGTTCTGCAGATTATATAAAATATTTTTTAAATCTCCAAAGATTAACTTCTTAAAAAATGAAAAATAAAAATTCAAGAGAAATAGTGAAATTGTTTAAAAATTTCAAAATATTACTATTTCTATAAAGAGATTAATGAGCATATCACACTTATCAATGTTCACTACAAATTATTCATGCCATACTAAAGATTAAGAATCAACACTCAGTTCAAAAGGGAATTAACACAGCAAAGATCTAAAAGTGTTAATAATGATACTAAAAAGTTTATAAACTTATGACCATTTATTCAATGGTGGTTCAAAGTTACATCCTTGGAATCCTCCTCAAAGTTACAACCATCATTCAACTCCATTGTCAGCTACTGCAATTCAGACACTTGGTAACTGGTTTGCATTTACAACAGTTGCAGTGTTTTCTGGTCACAAGAGTGTGATGTGTGATCTTTCCAGCCAGCTTCCGAAAAGGAAAGTCAACTGGGGAAGACTGATTCACTTAACTGTAGTAAAAATGGTTGCAAAATTGGGGCTGGCCACGTGATGACTTGTTGAACAACTGTATTACTTGGTGACCACAATAGAAGTCCTGTATTTTTCCAATGTAAATGCAGATACAATGCATTAGTACTAAAATTTCTGTTTTTATTTTCATAAAATATCCAATTGACCATTAATTTAGGCTATCCTAGATATTCACTGACTACGCTTCTCAAATAATAGGAAAAACCTAACAGGAGTACTTTCAAGAACCAATGTATTTTTTGAGGTAGCCTATAAGTTAACTGGAAAATGGAAGCTCTTTGATAGTGTGCTGAAAGCAGTAAGGCATTTTGTTTTCCAAGACTCTGAAGCACTGAGCGAGTTCAGAAAAATCCAATCTTTATCCAAGCTCAGGCCAATGGCCTTTGGATTCCAAAGAATCATATACATTTTTATAAATGTCACAATTAAAACCTTGAACTAAATCTAAAAACACACATTACAGGTAGACCTCGACTCGCAAGCAAAATCAATGGGAACACCAGAGGCACTCAATAACCATATTACTAACTTAACAACTGCAGGGCTTCACTTAACAACTGTGGCAAAAAGGTTGTAAATAAGGCAAAAGTCACTTAGCAACTGTCTTGCTTAGCAATAGAAATTTTAGACTCAATTGCAGTCATAAGTTACCTATAGTAGCCAATGCTAGTTATAAGCATGACTTTCACCTATAGGCAATAATGTTTATCTATTGAATTTTGAACAAATCAGTTTCTAGATATTTTTCAAAGTAACCTTAGTAAAGAATGCAAATTTTAAAAAGTTATGTGGACAAAACACGAATAATTATTGCCAAATCAATCAGGTTGAGTATAGACACAATCAATATACTAACCTAGCCATGCAAATGCACTGTTTGCAATACTACTATGTATACATCCAGGAGCAATTTAATAACAAGCAACGGTCCCAAGATGTAAACCTGATCATTTAAGCAAAAATGTATATTCTTCATACAGAGATTAAATGATAATATCTAAATAAATTGAAACCAGGAAACATTGTCAGGCTTCCACTGTTCACTTGAGGTTAAATAAAGAATGCCTTAAGATAGTGATGGTACATCACTTCAAAGTTTTGAATGAGAATATTGTTATTAGTAACATAGGTGAAAAAATACATTATATCATGTGTTAGATTTCCCCAACATGAAGCTCTCAAAATGTGAGAACTTAAACCAGGGATCTTCATCCTTTCCAGCTGTGTGGTCTGGCAGGGCAGAGAGCAGAGAGAAGGGATGGCTCTGCACAAGCAATGGGTGCCTGCACTTGTGCATGCAAATTCATTGACATAAGTGGCGGATGCCCCCCTGACTAACATCAATGGAACTGCGTGCACTCGCCCGTCACTTGTGCTGCCTGGTTCTGTGCAGGCTATGGCCTAGTACCGGATCATGGCCCAAGTTTGGGGACCCCTACGTTAAATTATAACATGAATAATCCACATACACATGACCAATAGCAATGCTGCAAATGAATAATGGAAAATGTAGTGCAACACATCTTCAGTTTTTAAAATTGAGAGAATTTGTTATAAACAAGCACTGAAGCATAGTCTTCCAATGCTACCTTTTTGAACATAAGATAGAACTAGGATATCACATCTAAATCACCTGCAAAATTTTCTCAGAATCGTATCACAATAAATGATAATAAAGGCTGTTGAAAGGTCACAAGTTACCAACAATCCTGTTATCAACCTGGGTAATCAGACTAAGTTCAGTTACATATCAATAACCCATATTCTAGACAACCATCAGATTACTATGGCTCAGAAAGAAGGAATCATAAAAATATGTTTCGGATTATAACGTTATTCCCCAACGTTCCCTTCTGTTAAAAGTAATAACATAAAAAGGACAAGAACCAGCAACAGATCTTGTTGATAGTCCTGACTTTTCATGGTTAATTGCCTTTGGAACATGTTCCTTTTCACTGGTCTAAATCACTTTAGCAGTGCTGTTAAAGCTTTTAGGGATGATGATGGTGGTGTGTGTGTGTGTATCAATAAATTAAATGGCCAAAGATAAAAAAATGTTGAATATAAGTAAAAGAAGAGAGACTTAAAAATAAACTAAAGGATTAACTAAATGTATCACAAACTCTTCAGAAAGCAATAAATTAGCCAGCAGGTATTACCAGTATTAAGCTTACAGTCTTCTTATGACAATTACAAACAAATGAAATTGTCAAATTTTGATAGAGATGTTTCTATACACCAATCTAATAGCAAGAATAAAGTATTCTCCTGTGCTATCTGATCCAAATAATTACTTAATAAGAGTCTTTAAGTTCAGATTGAAAGGATTGATATAAAAGACACCACATCTGAACATGTACAGTATTACTACCTCAATCACCTTCCCAATTCAACACCTGAACTGTATACCACCTTCTATTTTGTATGTAGAATTTAAAGGAATAAACAGCTGAATTAATCAAGGTCAAAGATAAAAAGAACAGGAGCAAAATTAAAGAAGCTAGAGAATAGTAATGTAAAAAGAATACATAATTAAGGAGAGAAGGGAAAGGGGAAAAATGCTTTTGTTGATGTCAGGGAAATGTTTGATATTGATCTGGCTGGGTAAATTTAGCCCAGTCACTCTATCTCAGCCCAACCCATTTCACAGGATTGTCCTGAGGAAAATAGGGGGTAGGAGTATTAAATATGTTCACCACCATACATAAAAGTAGGAAAAATACTATCTTAAATGACAAAATGTCCCCCACACCTCAGAATATACTGAGAGGGGGAGAAAAAAGCCCTGCCATGTACTAAATGAATTTTTTAAAAAATCATTTCGACTGTATTATGGATGGACTACAGATTATAACCTCTCTCTCCCTTTCTATCTGCCCGAATAACAGGAAATGCGCTTTAAAAGAGCAAAGTATATTCCTTTTTGCAGCCTTCCGAGAACACTCGTTTTTGAGGCTCAGAAACAGGAATTATCGTGGGCTGCAAAAAGGAAACACGACCCGGGAGCTCAGCCTCCAAGAGTCCATGTCGCCAATAATTACTCCGGGCGAGAGGAAATGTGTTTTGTGAGGGAGGAAGAGAAAGAGAGCGCTTCGATCCCTCGGCGCCGGTTGGCGAAATTTTGGACAGAGGCAACAGACTTCAGGCACCGAGCCCCCACCACGGGCTGCGGCAACTTGAGCTGGCGAGAGGCACAGAAAGGGAAGGGAAGAGGTGGGCAACACGGCCGCTTCCCCCCGTGCGCTGCAATAAGCGGCGGCCTGAATCTGGCGGGGAGCCCCTCACCACCTCAGGCAGCGCTCAGTACCCTCCCCTTTCCTGCGCTACCGTTAGACTCCCTTCCCCCCCCCCACCTTGCCCGCGGAGGGCGCACGCGCGCCAAAATCACGCGGCCCCCCCCTCCCCTCAAAAGACCCCCCCCCTCCCCAGTCTCAGCTGCCCGCCGTTTTCTCTCCCTCTCCCGCCGTTCCTTCCCCCAAAGGCAGGCCGGGCGGAGAAGCGCGTCCCTCTCTCTCTCCCCCGGGCGCGCCGCCCCTCCCTCGCCAACCCGCAGACGACGGAGCCGCTTTTCGCCAACCGCACGGCGCGACCCTTACCAATGCCGGGCGCCACATAGACGAAGTAGAGGAACGAAGATGAGAGCGAGAAAAAGAAGAGAGCGGCCAGCAACGATCGCCGAGGAAGCCGCCAGGGCCTCCAAGGGCTCCGCTTCCACCGCATGGTCCGCCCCCTCCTCGCCTCGCTTCCAGGCGAGCCGACTGAGGCGAGGAAAAAGAGGAGGGAGGCGGACGGCGGCGCTCACTGAGGGGGCAGCTGACGAGGGAGCAGCGACGGCGGCGAAGAAGATGTAGCAGCGGGGGGCGAGCCTTCCTCCTTGCCTCACTTGCTCCCTCGGTGCTTTCGCGCGGCTCCCCTCCTTCGGCGACGGCGCTGCATGAGGAAAGGCTCGGCCAGCAGCGCCGCGCCACGGGCGCCTCCGGTCCCTTATAGCCTCCTGGCCGCTCCCGAGGCTCGAAGCACCGGCAAACGGAGGGGGAGGAGCCGGCGAGGGCGGAGAAAGCGGGGCCTTCAGGGAGTCTCTGCAAAATCCGCTTTTTCGGAGCGTCAACAGCGGACCTGGTCTTGGCGCGCTCCCTCGGTTCTCGCCCGGCCACCGCTCTGGGACCGTCCGCAAACTCCCCTTTTCGTTCTTCCTGGTCTCGTGGGCAGCCTGGGAGGGGTGGCCTTGGCCAGTGAGGTCATCGATCGCGCTCTGCTTTGGCGAGTTTCGGAGGCCGTTTTCGCCCGACCTTCTCTTTCAAATGGCTTACCATTTCGTCCCTTAAAGACTAAGAGCCGCGTTCCAGACGAATAAATTGTAACATAAACAGCACAAGATTCTGCGAGATAGCAGCTTATTTCATCACATGTAAATGGAGTGTCTTTTGCTTGCCGCCGACTAACAAAGCTCTCCCATCATGACTTCACTTCATTATCTGAACCATGCATGAGAAATGTCTGTCAAATACAGATTATGTCCGCACAGTGAAGTCACTATTTTAAAATAGTGAACAGCGTTAAAATAGTGAATAGCAAAATGATCTCGGTTAATAACATGCCATACAATTTATACAATTGTAGGCAAATCAGTTTGTTGTGTGAAAAGTCCTTTAGAATAGCCTTTGTTAGTTCTGTATCCTCCCCCTATGCATTGCCATCATTTTCCTAATCAGCATGGTCTGTAATGACTAAAGTTACACAATTGGGAAGCCTCATACATTTCTAAAATTAATACATACTCCAGCCATGCTTGCAAAGATGATGTGATTGTAGAGTCTAATGCGTTGTAGGGCACCTGGTTGGAGTGGCAGAAACTGGGGCAAAATGAGACTTTTATTGGCATACTCTTATGCTCCTGAGCCTTTGTGGAATGACTGAAGACATTTCAGATATTTTCACTAGTTCATAGCATTGATTCTATTGATCCAATGATTTGAAATCATTTAACTTCTAAAAGCAAAAAGTGCAATACATATTTTATCAATTCCTCCAACTGGTGGCCATGGAAAACACCCTATGGCAAGGTTTAGATCTACTGATCAACCACCACAAAAGGCTAAGCAAAGGACAAGCAAAAGATCAACAGGGAAAATGTGGAAGGCCGAAAAATTCAGAGTTGTACCTTCTTTATCAAGGAGAAACTACATGCCTACATTAGAAGGAAAAAATGGTAAATTAAAGGAGACACAAGGCAGCATCAACTTATAGAAGCATTTATAGAATAAAATATAAAATATATAGAGAAATATATAGAGCAAAACACAAATTCTATGGACTGCTCCAGATCAAATTCTATTTTCTCTCCTACAAGTACAAATATACTTTGGAGTACATTTCAAGTTATGTTCCAAAACCATTTCATGGAAGAACTTGGGGAAATCAACTACCACATCATCTACCTGTGTGAAACTAGAGCATCAACTGAAGCACACAAAAAATGGAAAAAAAATAATAGTGATGAAATGCACATATTCACAGGTGAAAAACTCACATATTGGTGAGTCATCTTCATAGTTGCCAGCCAACACATTCTAAATGTATTCATTGCAAACAATCTTCCATATTTTGCAAACAACCTGAAAATAAAGGGAAGAAATAAACCTTAGCTCACTGCGCAATACTATGATCCACACTACAGTCATTTCAACAATGAATTGGGATACTTTTACAAAGAACTTGAATAATAAATAGCTCAGCTAGCCTACAAAAATATCATTAAAGATCTGTGCTTGAATAAGTTTAAGATGAATGTGTGGGCAAATACTTAGATTAGACAGTGAACAATTGGCAACCATTGTTGAATCATAAAAGATGTGATGAACATCTATTTTGGGAAACCAGCATTATATTGGCATCCTTCAATCTCAAAAGACTGGTATCATGCTCTGAAAAGAGGTCCTAAAACAGCTTCTTGTGTGGCTAGAAAGGCCAATTCGAGAGTGGCAATCACTTCTACACTGAGGACAGACACTATCTTTCTCCTGTCCAGCCCCCAGATTTCGCTGGTTCTGCTGTGCCTCTTTGCCTCAGCCTGCTGAACGAGTGTCTCTTCAAATTACAGAAAGCCATACTGCGTCTTTAGCCTCCAAGATGAATGACCAGAGGTCAAGGTTTCCCAGCTGTTAATGTCCATTCCATCTTTAGATCTCTCTTGCAGATATCCTTATATTGCAGCTGTGGTCTCTAGGGCACTTTCCCTGCACTAATTCTCCATACAGGAGGTCTTTCAGAATCCGCCCATCAGCCATCCTCACGACATGCCCAAGCCAGTGTAGACATCACTGTTTCAATAATGTATATATGCTAGAAAATCCAGCATGTTCCAAGACTGCACTATCCGGAACTTTGTTGTGTCGGGTGATGCCAAGAATACGTCGGAGACAGCACATATGAAAGGTGTTCAACTTTCTCTCCTGCGTGTGTAAAGGGTCCAAGACTCATTGCAGTACAAGAGTGTGCTCAAGACACAGACTCTATAGACCTGAATCTTTGTATGTTCCATCAGCTTCTTATTAAGCCGTATTCTCTTTGTAAGTCTGGAAAATGTGGTGATCATTTTACCTATATGTCTATTCAGCTCAGTGTTGGAGATAGTTGAGTCTAGGTACACAGAGTCATGGTCTACCTCCAGTTCTTGTGCAGAGATTTTAATACAGGGAGGTGAATCCATATCCTGACCTGTGACTTGTGTTTTTTTTTCAGGCTGATTGTTAGTCCAAAATCTTGGCAGGCCTTGTTAAAATGACCCATAAGTTGTTGAAGGTCTTCAGCAGAGTAAGCAGTGTCGGCGGCATTGTCATTGAAGAGGAAATCCCTCAAGCATGTCAGTTATACTTTGGACTTTGCTCTCAATCTAGAGAGATTAAAGAGTTTTCCCTCTGATCTGGTCCAGAGATAAATATCTCTGTTGCAGTTCCAAAAGCATATTTCAGCATGACAGCAAAAAAAGATTCAAATAAAGTTGGCGCAAGGACACAGCCCTGCTTCATTCCACTTCGGATGTCAAAGGAAACTGACATAAAATCATCAAAAACTACCATGCCCTTCATTTCCTCATGAAAGGACCTGATGATGTTGAGAAGCTGAGTTGGATATCCAGTCTTGGGGAGGATTTTATAAAGCCATCCCTACTAACCAAGTCAAAGGCTTTCATAAGATCTATGAAGGCTACGAAACGTGGCTGTCTTTATTCTCTGTGCTTCTGCAACTGTCTAAGGGAAAATACCATGACAGTAGTGGACCTGTTGGCTCAGAATCCGCACTGTGATTCTGGATGGACTCTCTCTGCAAGCATTTGAAGCCTCTTCAGCACGACATGGGCTAGCAGCTTCCCTACAACACTAAGAAGAGAGATGCTGTGGTAGTTGTTACAGTCTCCATTGTTGCCTTTGTTCTTATACAGCATGACGATATTTGCATCCTTCATGTCCTGTGGTCCTCCATCTTCCCTCCAACAAAGACAGAAGATTTCATGCAGTTCAGTGCAGATGATCTCTGTGCAGCATTCAAAACTTCAGCAGGGATGTTATCTTTCCTGGGTGCCTTGCCAGAGACCTCACTGTAGGGGGGGGGGGGGGGCAGATTTCTTCTGCATTGGACCGAAGGCCTGCTTGATGCCATTATACATCCCCTTGATGTTGCCTGTGTCAGCTGCTATCTGGATCCGAGAGCAAAGCTGCAGCCAGTAATCATTAGCACATCTCCTGGTGGTTTGTTAGGCTTTACTACAAGTACCTCACAAAACCTATAGGTTACACTGACTGGAACAGGCCTTATATGCAATTAAAGCTCTCCTCTTTTCCTCGTTGGCTGGTGTCATCTCCTCCAAGTGGGCTTCAAATCAATCTGCTTCCTTTCTGGTCTCCTTATACTAAATATTAACAAGGGGGTGTTATAAGCAGCATTCTCATAATACTGGGAAGGCTGGGGTGCCTGGTGAGAATCAAGTCGAGCTGGTACCAATGCTTTGATCTTGGATGTCTCCAGGAGACCCTGTGTTGAGGTCTTGTATTAAAGAATGTATTGCTAATGCAAAAACCATGGTAGCAGCAAAGCTCCAGTAGGCGTTGTCCATTTTTGTTCATCTTGCCAATGCCAAACTGACCTAAACAAGTGGGCCAAGAACTATGGTCAGCTCTAATTCTGGCATTAAAATCGCCAAGGATAAACAATGGTTCTTTCTCAGGGATTTTCTTAATAGTGGCAGCCAAATCATCGTAGAATTCATCTTTAAGTTCTACTGAAGATGATAATGGTGCATATGAGCTAATAAGAGTAACCAGCCCTGCTTATGAATGAAGCTGCAAGGACAGGATTCCTGCTGCAGGTGGAATAATGAATCCTGATGGGGTGTTCCTGATTGCAAAGCCAACCCCATATTCCCTAGCCTCATTTGATGGTTTTCCCTGTCAGAAGAACGAGAAACCAGCATGGAAGCACTGAATTTGGCACTCTCCCAATTGGGAAACTAAAGCAGAGATCAACTCTGTATCTCCATTCTGGAGTAATGCAAGAGTTGCTGTTGGTTTTTTCTTGTAGTACCTGGGGGCTGTGGGGGTTTGGAAGGGAGACAAAAGGTTTTCACTGAAACCTTGCAATCTGGGGTTTCTCTTAGACTCATGATTCCTGCTTCAACAGCAACTGGCAGTTGTGGCTATCAGTGTCTTTGCACAACTTCATGTTCTGTGCCAGTTACACACGCTTTCCTGGATCAGGAGTCTCAGGGCGCAATCACTCATGCCTTAGTCATATCACATTTGGACTACTTCAATATGCTCTATATTGGACTACTCTTCAGAAGCTACAGCTGGGACAGAATGCAGCCGTGTGGACTGTTCTAGGAGCTCCTACGTTGGCCAGTGTAACACCACTGTTGCATGAACTGCATGGTTGCCAGTTTGCTTCCAGATTCAATTCAAATTCAGTTCGATTCAATTCAGTTAGATCCAAATCCCATATTTTCGACCTGTTGGATCAAGAACTGCCAGCTGAGATTGTTGAGGCCTTCTGAGCATCCCAAAAAATCAACGATGTCTGCTTTTTCAGGTGGCCCTCATAGCATTCTAATACATTTAATACTATCCTTGTATTGTTTCTTATCTGCCTAGAAGGTAGAAAGCCATTCTGGTCAATATGAATCAGTTCATTCAATAAAATTTTTAATCTTTCTGACATTATTGTTGTGAATATTTTATAGTCTACATTCAGAAGTGAGATTGGTCTGTAATTTTTAATCTGTTTGTGATCTAAATCTTCTTTAGGAAGTAGTGAGATATTTGCTTCTCTCCATGAGTCGGGTAATTTGGCAAAGTCTAATACCTCATTGTACACATATAACATCACTGGTTCAAGATATTCATAAATACATTTATACAGTTCTGCTGGAAGACCATCCGGCCCTGGTGTCTTATTATTTTTCTGCCTTTCAGCCGCCTTTTTCAATTCCATCACTGTTATTTCTTTATTTAATATCTCTTTCTGTTTCTCTCTAATTTCTGGGAGACCTTTCCTGTTCAAATATTGTTCTCTCCTGTCAGGGTTTATTCCATCCTCCCTAGATAGTTGTTCAAAATACTTTTGTACTATTTTCTTTTTCTCAGTCATTTGATATTCTAATTTTCCATCATCATTCTCCAATTCTTGTATCAACCTTCTTTCTTTTTCTAATCTTAATTTATGGGCTAACCACCTCCCTGGTTTATTTGCATGTTCAAAAAAATTCTGTTTTGCCGTTTTCACCTCTTTAAACTCTTTCTTCCTGATTTATAATGTTCAATTTATGCCTAGTAAGAATCATCTCTCTCCTCATTTTTTGATCTTGTGGGGTTTTTTTGTAATCTACTTTCTAGGTCTTTCATCTCCTCCTGTAATTTATTCTGATTTTGCCATCTTTCCTTATTCCTTTTCACTGTATATGCTATTACCAGCCCCCTCAAGACTGCCTTTGCTATATGCCATATATTCTGTCATGATGTTTGCTCCACTGTATTTTCCTTTTTAAAAAGTTCCATTTCTTTCTTAATTTTCTCTACAAAATATTTCTCCTTTAAGATTTGGGGATTAAGTATCCACCTTCTACTCTTCCTTTTCATTCTTTTCCAAATTATTTTTAATGGGATATGATCGGTCCATACATTTGTCATAATCTCTACTGTATCTAGTTGCTTTCCAAGTTCTACATTTATTTAAAAAATTGTGTTAGAGAGGCATAGTTGGGAACAGCCTAGCCCATTTCAACTTAATTTAATATGAATTCTAACAAACTCAAGTGAAACATTTTTTGCACTTCAGCAGCAAGTCAACATTTCCCCCTTTTTCCGCAGTAACATTATAGCCGGCAGAATGATGAACTAGTTCATCAACCAGCACATGCTGAGACATGTGGAATGAAACCTATTGAAGACATTGGACAATCATTTGTCTGAAATGGTATTGGGTTTTCCGCTTGAGCAAAATTATAAGCATAAAAATCTCAGAACAACTCATCCTTATTTTCACATCAAGGGCAGTTGTTTGTTCCTGATTTAATGTAAGCAAAAACCTCCACCCACGGAATTGTAGTTTGTAATATTGTATGACTTTATTCTTTCATAACCATCTGCTATGTTTTTCAAGATTGGAGGCAGTTAACTATATTGCCTTCCAACTGTTTTGCCTTCTATGGAATAATCATGGGAATGAACTTCAGATGACCTACTGTTCATATAGTAATTATTCCAAACTGTCAATTTCTCAAGGATATTACAATCAGCTGTACTTTGGCTCTGCATTAATAAATATGACAATTTATGTGCAATGCCTATGAGGAATGGGAATGATGTTGGATAAGGCCAATATTAAAACACATGATAACAAACTTTACTGTACATATATAATATAATGAATCATAAATAGGCCATCCTATTTTAGCTTTGTGCATTTGGTTTATAGTTCAGTATATCATGTGAACCCTCAAAACATCAGTTGAATTAGCCATGTTTAATTATGAGTAATTTATGCATCAATTGGTCAATTCTTCTTGAAAAAAAATATAATTGGATTATACATCACATTAAGTCTTCTTCTATATTATGGGTTCATGCAATGTATAAACCCATGTTATTAAACCACCAAATGGTTCTATGACAAATAAGAGAGTAACAAAATAGAATTGTTCTTGAAGCTCTAAATCAGGGGTGTCAAACTCACAACCCATGGGCTGGATGCGTCACACACTGGCCATGCCCACCCCAGTTTAGCAACGGGGAAGTCACACTATGTCATGTGACAACAACATGACACCGCAAGTTTGACACCCCTGCTCTAAATTAAGTGTTTCTATCTCTGTTTTTCTCATGAATGCAGGACAACAAAAATATTGAGAATATCCAGGATTCATTTTCATTCTAATGGACATCTATAAAAATGTTATAATTTGCAACTTATATCATGTAAAGGCAGAACAGTTTTGTGGATGCATATTTAGAGGTGCCTCTCACTAAACACACTGATCTATTCTACATATAGTACCATATGTATTTGGGTTTACTGTCTTTATAATACTATAAACAATGGAAATAAGTTTTAAAATTCAAGTATATAATTATGGTACAGAAGGAGAGGATTAGGATTGTAGGCAAGATTTGTGGAGAAGCAAAATAGAAATAATAGTTTTAGTTCAACAGAAGCCATCAAAGCAGACACTGGGCCACATGCATCAGCTAGAAAATGTATCCCTTGGTTGGATAATATTAGACACAAATTCAAGGACAAGTCGGAAAGAAACTGATAATTTAAAATAAAATTTCTTCAAATGATAGTTTAAAATAGCATAGCCATCTTCCTGCAATCAAGAATAAAACCACTTGGCAATGTGCTAATCAAAAGATATGTAATCTTTTCCAGAATGGTTATATTTGTCTTTAATTGATGATCTACAGTGGTATTCCAAAAATCTAAATGTAACTTAATTGTATATTTACATTTAATTAAAATTAAATATATAATTGTTCACTATTTTATTTGTACAATTAATAATGCCCTTTTATTTGTAATATTTTAATTTATGTTTCATTGGGATGTATATCCAAATACTTTTGTATTTGCATTTAATTAATATTAAATATATAATTAATATGCTTACTTTTCGGTTGTGCATTTAAAAAAGTCTTCCTTTTATTTGTAATGTATGATTTGGTTGTGTTTGATTGTGGAGTGCATCAGAATAATTTCTTTGGGGGAGGGATGTCTGAGTCCTTCAGTCGAATCCCATTATTTTGGTTCAAAGAGCCAATGTGCTTATGAGATGTCCACTTATGAGCTGTCCACTTATGATAAATTAAACCATAATTTACTCAGTTAACCCTATTGCCTGCATTCACATGATGCAATGAATCCACAACTAAATACATTGATTAGAGTTGTACAAGATCCTAGACTGAAATGCATTATTTTAGCCTAATGTGTAAACTTATCCTATAGATCAAAATAAAATATAGATATTAAACAGTGGCTGAATTTCACAATGTACTAAGCTAAGATGTGGTTACCTAGTTTGTGACGCTATTTAATATGTAAACCTTACCAGGAACGTAAGAAACATAGCTAAAGACCTGCTTCAGAATAAATTAAAAAAAAACAAAACCATCTCTTGCCTCTTGCTGCAAGTCCTGGCACTTTCATACATAGAGAAACAGGATGTGACCTATAGAAGTGTGTATCTAGTATTCTATCAAAAATTTATTGGCCTGATTGCTACTGATCTCAAGATTTTAAAAGTGGTTGATCAAGTTTTAAGCTACATTTAAGCTAAGCACAGAATTAAAATGCGAAAGCTAACATATTGTACAAATTTTCACAAGCAGTTTTCTCATGGGCATCCCATGCTTGCATTTTCAAAATCTAATTGAATTTGCTTTTTAGTTTGAAAGAAACAAGCACTAAAGAGTGCTAGTTCCAGGGATTTTGCAATGAGAAAGTTCACAATATTTGGGTGAGTGAGGGACACAGTGGATGAAGTGTTGATAGAAACCAAAGATATCCATGAGGGGGGACATTGTTTGGGGGAGGGGGGGTTAAATAGCCCATGATAAACTGGAGTCAACCAACATGCTAGGCCTAGATTAGGCCAAACTTTGGCACTCTAGCTTCACATATTGTTGAAGTACAAACATTGCTTTCTGGGAATTCTGCTAATTTTAAAACAGAAAATATCTGGAGGGCCTCAGCCAATTTACCACTGCAGTAAGAAATTAACTATGATTTGCAAAATATGAGGTCTGTATTAATCCGTTACTTGATCCAAATACAAACTATTTTTTATGTATGAATCCACCTGAAATGATTCCTGCCTCAAAAGAGCTGGGAATGATGCTGCCAACTTTTGCTAATCATGACTCCAGCCTGGGTCCATAAAAACAAACAAAGAAACAAACAAGTGGGGGTCATAGGTTGCCAATCACTTGCAATTCAGATCAGAAGGCAATGCCCCACAATGTTGCCAAGCTTTCTTTCTGCTGGAAGAAAAGCATTTGCATATGGATGTATCAGCATTCTGGAGAGGAGGAATATAACCCAAGCAGTGTTTACTTTCTTGATTTGAAGATCTTTGGATCTGAAGAGCAGGTTTTATTTAGAGAAGAAAAAGGAAATATACTGTTAGATATTCAATGGGGAAAAGTCAGTGATGTCATTTTCCAGGTGGGAAAATGAACAACCATTAGTGGCTGAAGTTTGGGCAGCAGCCTGTAAAAAGAACAGCAGGCACACATGGCTGCAGTCTTTTACACAGAGCAGAAAAAAGAGATCTTTTTTTTAACCTCTCCATGTTGTCCTGCCTCTTCAATCTAGCCCATATCTAACATATACTTAATCATTAAGTAAATGATAGGGATAGCTTAAGCTATGATAGGGAAGCTTAACATCTACATAACCGGATACCAGAAGCAGGAGAGCTAAAAAGCAGCTATGTGGGCAGTGGGCAGATATGTCTGTAAACAAGGACAAAAGAGACCTTAAGCAATCTCATAAGAAAAAGGAGGCAGAATGATAGGCACAGGTAGTACCTGCCAATTGACTCAAATCTCTAACCTGCCATACCCTTCCTACTCCCCATCTACCCACAGAAGTCAGTGCACCTGATACTGCAAAGGTGGGTAGAGAAGCCACCACCACTCTTTTCCTAATCTCGCTATGTCAGGATTTTAGGGAAAGTAGTTTTTAGCACACTTAGCAGAGATATTGGAGAGGAGAAATATCATCCAGCCTTCTTTTCATCCCAGTAGCAGCTCTACTATAGTGTTAGGCAGAAAGCAAGAAAGTCAAGGAGAATAGCGATGAACAAGTTCACAGGAGTTTGGAGACTTACCAGGAGAGAATTAGATGGGCACTGTATTGCAACTCCTAAAGTACATGTAAAAATTCAGATTTACTACAATTGACTATAGACTGGCTTGAGCTATACTATACTTGGATTAATCTTTACAGGTTTGTACTGTCCAGATGTGTTGAGATGACTATTCCCAGAATTCCTACTCAGGAAATTTTGGTATGCTAGCCAGATATTTTGGGAGTCATTGTATATGTAGGTTACAGGGCTATTCAAGTTAGAAGAGAACCAGAAGCATGGTTGACAGTTGCTAATCACATCTCCCTATTGAAGTTATGCAACACTCTTCACTGAGAGGAATTCCATTCAGCTTATGGTGTGTACTCGTTATTTATTTCCTCAAATGATTCTCGCTGAGAGAAGAGCCACACTACTGATTAGGATTTCTCTGAATACCCTTTAAGTCTTGTATTGTCCCTTTCTCTCTTGAATCTAAAGGTTAGATGTCACTCTTTTTTCCTTGCACAATGAGAAAAATCAAAATTTTTGATAAAGAAGTTTGAAGAAATACATGGTTGTGACATGTGTTCTGTGCATTGAATGAATGCAACTTCTGTCAGCAAAATCATTGATGTAGACCAGGGGTGTCAAACTTGCATCATCACGATGGTGTCATGTGATGTATCACGACTTCCCCTCCTTTGCTAAACCAGGCATGGGCGTGGCCAGTGCATGACGCATCTGGCCTGTGGGTCGCGAGTTTGACAGCCCTGATGGAAAATGAACAGTGAACTGAGGAAATAACTGTGGGAAACACTACACACAAAGAACAGTGCCAAAACCTTTGATGATACAAAATCAACAAATAAGGGCTGAGTTTCTGTGGTGAAACGGACTTATCTTCCCACACGCTTCTTTTGCATTTACCAATATACATTTCTTTATAACCACTATGGAAATAAAAGACAATCCAAATTCTTCAAAACCAGCAGGTGCTCAAACTAAATTATTTACCCATCATTATATTACCAAAACAGAATGTTTCAGTGTGGATTTTATCACCCTTTTAAATGTTTATTCAACTAGCTTTCTGCAAAGTAGGAGTTTTTCTTCCCAACAGCAAAGCTGTTCTCCACCCTCACAATTTGTTCTATATAGATTACATTTTAAATCATGTGCTTGGAGTTGCTCCAGATTCTTGTTCATAAGTACACAAAGAGTACAAAACACTTGCATGTGTTTTCCGCTTCATGTACATTCTCTCCTTATCCCAATTACTGTGAAGTTCTCAGGATCGAAAGAGAAAATTTGTTTCAGATTATGTACATCAGCATTTGTGCAGCACCCCTTTGCAACTCTTACAGCAGACAGATTTTCCTGAGATTATGCTGCAGCTTTGGGGAGCAGATGTAAATTCCAAGAAAAATAAAGGTACTCAGGGTCTGCAGACTAGCCCTACATCCATGTCACAATTCTATGTCTCCCCAATTTTTTTTTCCTTTGGATCTGAAGTCCTGCCCTGCCTTAGAATAAAAAGCTGTACTTTTGACTAACCATAACAATATATCTAGTATGAGGACATTCTTAAATTGTTTTAGTGGGTAAGTAAGGAGTCCTTGATTTACAAACACAACTGAGTCTGGAATTATAGTCATAAGTTATGGTGGCTATTAAGCAGGTCACCATATGTCCATGCCCAATTTTGACCATTTTTGCAGCAGTTGTTAAGTGAATCCACATTCCCCAATGAGGGGGTTGGTTTTTTCCCTTCAGAAACCACAAGCAAATCCTGGAAACAGGTAAAAAATACTGAAAATGTGGTCAGCTTCAGGTTGGTTGCCAAGTTCCCAAAATGCAACCACATGACTGAGGGAAGGGGAGGTTTGCAACTGTCAGAACTTCAAAAATAGATTGTAAGTAGCTCTGGGGAGGTCCATTGTGACTTCAACTCATCACTAAATGACCGGTGTCTAGGGTTTGCTAGAAAGGGATTATTTGATGATGAATATGCAAAGGGATCAGAATCAAGTTAGATGGTTTTGATACTGCTGCTACTCTACTATTGGCTCTTTGTCCAACCTAGTTTCCCACAGAATCATCTTGACTGGCTCCTCCTTGTTTACTGATTGAGAAGGAACCAACTTCTCACTAAGGGTTCCTGACAGCTACAGCAAACACTTTCTACCCCAGCTATATGACCTATACCAGGCCTGTCAAACTGGCGGCCTTGTGTGCCAGATACATAAAGCACAGGTCACACCCAGCCTGGGTCCGCAAAGGCAAAAAGTGTCACAAGACGTCACAATCTGGCCCATGACGTGATCGAGTGTGACTCATGCTCTATACTTTATCTGGTCTCTCCATAACATCTGCATAGCCTTTTCAACCTGCATCCAAGACCAACTTCTGTGGCCTGCCATCATTATATATCCCAATCTACCACCACTGGAAAGGAAGGAAGGACACACAAACACACAAGATGTTAAGCTCTTTCTTACTAGAGACAAAGTAGGCAACTAATGATTTTTCTCACCTCAAAGTTTGCGAGGGATGCAACTCTGTCTTTTATATCACTTTTCTCTATGGGTACTAGTATTATTAGATACATTAACTTGAAGAGATGGAAATAATACAAGTGGACCTGCATATCTTATATTACGTTGTATAATATATCACAGGCTATTATAGTATGATAAACATAGGTAGTCTTTTATTTACAACCATTTAATTAGTGACCCACTCAAAATTTCAAGAATCCCTGGTATGCAATGGTTAGAATGCAGTACGAGTAATCTTTGACTTATGACCATAATTGAGCCCAACATTTATGTTGCTAAGTGAGAAATTTGTTAAATGAGTTTTGCCCCATTTTTCGACTTTTCTTGCCACACTTGCTAAGTGAATCATTACAGTTGTTGAATTAGTAACACAGTTAAGTCAACCTGGCTTTCCCATTGACTTTGCTTGCCAGAAGGTCACAAAAGGGACCAAGTGACCCAAGGACACTGCAACCATCATAAATATGAATCAATTGCTAAGCATCCGAATGTAAATTACGTTACCATGGGGATGCTGCAATGGTCATAAATGTGAAAAGTGGTCATAAGTCACTTTTCCAAGTGCTGTTGTAACTTTGAACGGTCATGAAACGAAGTCGAGGACTACCTAGATTGTTTGTGGCAGCATGCCAACATTGTAAATAACCCAGAGAGGACTGTAAATTATGATGGGGCTGTATATAAGTCTAAGGGCTATTGCTATTCAATAGCACTGAAGAAAGTGACTTGCAACTGGTCATCACACTTACAACAATGGTAATGTCCCAATGGTCACGTGATCAATATTTGCACACTTTGTAACCAGCATGTATTTATGAGCAGCATCCCAGGGTCATGTGTTTGCCATTTGTGACCTTCCCAAGAGGCTTCCAACAAGCAAATAGGAGAAGCTGGATTCATTTTAATTACTGTGTAATTAACTGAACATATGTGGTAAAAAAGATGGTAAAATTGTTTGCAACTTAATAACCACCTCACTTAGTAACAGAAGATCCCATCCCAACTGTGGTTATAAGTCAAGGACTATTTTTAAACATACATACATTCATACATACATACATACATACATACATACATAGTGATAACACAAAAATTGTTTAAAAAATGCACTAGACTAGAACATAATGAACCTTCATTAATAAGCCACATTAACATGACTTATATGAAGAAAAACAAATGCTCAGGGAATAGAATTCCTACTAAATGCTTACTTTTAAAGAAACTGGATATTTTCTGTTTTAAATTCAAGTAGGGCACTTCTTGCATTGTTCAGTATGATTTTTCTGTTTATTTATCCTCTGTGGACAGCCTGAAGGTTGTTGGAAAATTACTGACACAAAGGAAGATTTAAATGAATCTTAATTTCATTTCCCTTCCTCCAGGCACAGTTTCACATTAAATGAATCCATCTTCCATTTGCTTTGCAAGCCCAAGTATTTTGTTTGTGAAAAGTCCAAATTTTGAGTATTTTACATCTTTGAAAGATCAGATGTATCAGAAAGAAGAGAAAATCAGAACACTTCCTGTCTCCCAAATTTTAGATAAATTATATGAGGAAAGGGGCTAACAAATAACTTCATTTAAATAGCTAACAATACCAAATATTCTGCAATGTGTATTAAAGAAGGATTAATTATTTTCTATATTCTATGCCTGGGTTTTCTTATTCCGAGCATTTTCCTGCAAGATTAAAAATATCAATGCAGATAATTTTTTGTTTGTTTGACTGTCTATGTTAGAGGTGTCAAACTCAAGGTCCACGGGCTGGATCGAGATGCATAGATCTAGCCCATGGGGCTGCCCTCGAAACAGCGAAGGAACGGCCCACGGTGTCTCTGCCAGAAAAAAATGGAGCTTGGGTAAGGCTGCAGGAGACCGTTGTGGCCAAAAATGGGACTCGAGGGGTGGATTGCACACAGTGCCCCCATGCTCCATTTTTGCTGGTAGAGGGTTGCAGGAGGCTGTCACAGCCGAAAACAGAGCTCAGGAGCCCATTTTCGCTGGCAGAGCACTCGGGTCACCACAGGTGCTTCTGACACAACATGCTTCTGACCTCAAGCTGGCCATCCCCACTAGCCACACCCTCCCGATCCCCCCAAAATCAAACACAACCCTGATGTGGCCCTCAATGAAATTGAGTTTGACATCTCTGGTCTACATTATTAACTCAGAATTCTGTATCAGGGGAATCTGTTCAAACTACCTAGATTAAACACAACTAATTTACTACCACATCTTAGCACTGGAGGAGGAAATTCTTGACTGTATTTAAGAAAAAGAACTCAGCTAGCATCAGGGGTGAGATTCTACCAGTTTGCACCTATTCTCTAGAACTGGTTAACATTCTAAGCAGTTTGGAGAACCAGTTGCTAGAAGAAATTACTGGCCTAATCCTGTAAGGAAGGCAGGAAGGAAACATTCTGGAGTTGCTTACAGAAACTGCCTCTCCGTTAACCCTGATTACATTCTTGGCAGGACTAAACTTCCTGTCTCAGGAACGTCTCTGGAGTTTTTTCCCCTCCTTTGCTGGTATTTTGCTTGTGTGGAGTGACCATTCAAAGTTACAATGGCACTGAAAAAAGTGACTTATGACCATTTTTCACACTTATGACTGTTGCAGCATCCCCACAGTCACAGGAGGCCAGGCGAGATGCGTGCTTCAATGTGAGTGATATTGAGTTGGCCACACCCACCAACTAAGTCATGCCCACAGAACTGGTTGTTAAAAAATTTGAATCTCACCCCTGGCTAGCATGTTTAATAAATGCTTATTAACTGCATAGCAGACAACTACAAATGAAAGCTCTATATAGAAACTCTCCTGCAAAAATGATTACTTTTATGCATTGCTGTAATGAATTTGGAGAAAATCTGGGGTAGAGAAAATCTGGGGAAGAGCTGGGGTAAACCTGTTGTTTTTCTGTGGTTTTATTCATTTTCTGTTCTTAGGTAAGTAAGCAAAAAATGCATATCTCTTTCAATAATGTGGCATGATGTACAAAGAATTAAAACAACAGAATTCAACTATTGTGCTAAGCCATAATATGATTTGATTGATTTTGACTTGACAAATTGTATGTACTCTGTCAGTATAGTTTTAAACCATAGTTTATAGTTTAGCATGTTGTGCAGATTTAGCCAATTGCAAATTAATTAATAGTTAAAACAACCTATGAATTAATACTATGCATGAATCCAGTCTCTTTGAAAAGTTCACTGCTTTTGCATATTCCTCCTGTTGCTGCAAAGTTACTGGACCAGTTAAGACCAATTAATGCAATATTATTGAATCAGAAACATCAAGTTCCCTTGCCTATAATATCTTCTCTCTAAATTTAATCCAACTTTTTATTATACTGTAGGCTTTTATTTTAATTTTGTAATTGTGTTGCTTTGTAATGGTTTGTTTCCTTTCACCTTCAAAAGCTTTGCCAAGTCACTGCTTCCAGTTACTTATAAAGTAATAAAAAGGGTTGTTTTTTTAAAAAAATGAATAAATAGCAGCCTCCCCTTGTTTAAGTCTCTTGCCTATAAGTCCACCACCCATGCAGTTCAGGTGATGGAACGCTTCTATTCTGTTATTCATTTGGTCTAAAATAATCTTTTAAAAACTTATACATAGCTATCAAATCTTTCCCTTCTTACCTATGAAAAGAACTTACCTTTGACTGCTCTAAATTTCCTATAGATCATTTTCAATCTTAGTTTGCTTTCCATTCCAGTTAAAATGTTCTAATGATTTACCTTTCTCAGAGTGAAATATCTCCAACAATGTATTTAGACCAGTTTTTAATTATAATTCAATTACCATAAAATAATTAAACAGTTCACATATTATATTAACCCATATTGTGATTTATCCATTTATGACTTCCATGTTGTGTGAACATGTAGTGCAAACATAGTTTCTTTTTATTCTTACCACGGAAAATGCAATGATGCAAATTGCCACATACTTCTTATGGGTAGTACAGATAGTTCTCGACTTAGGAGCATACCTTTGGGCTCAATGGTGGTCATAAGTGAGAAATTTGTTGAGTTTTGCCCCATTTTATGACTTTTCTTGCCACACTTGTTAAGTGAATCATTGCAATTGTTAAATTCAGATGTTGTGGGTACTTCATCAACAGATATTTTTAAGAAGAGACTGAACAGCCAGTTGTTTGAAATGGTATAGTATCTCCTGCTTAAGCAGGGGGCTGGACTACAGGACCTGCAAGGTTCCTTCCAGCTGTATTCTGATTCTGAAATTAGTTAGTTACACCATTGTTAAATAAATCTGGCTTTCCCATTGACTTTGCTTGTCAGAAGATCACAAAATATGATCACATGATCCTGGACACTGCAGTCCAGAGGTGGGATTCAACCGGTGTTACTACCGGTTCGGTGATTATGTTTTGCACTTTGCACACATGCATGTAATACATCTAAAGCTGTGGTGGCCGAACAGTTGATAAACACTGCACGCAGGTGCACAGCGTTTGAAAAAGCACTTTTTTACTGCTTTTTCAACCTCAGCCGTGCTGCGCAAAGCAGCTGATGTTGAAAAAGAGGGAAATAAAGGCCAGGTAAGAGCTCAGGTGGGCGGGTGGGTCAAACAGCAGCAACCACAGAACCAGTCTGCTGCTCTTCAGAGCTACCAGTTCTATAAAGCCAGCCAGGCAGAACCAGGAGCATCCCACCCCTGCTGCAAGGGTTATAAAATGTGAACCAGTTGTCAAGGATCTGAATGTAAATCACCTGACCATGGGAATCCTCCAATGGTCTGAAAAATGGTCACAAGTCACTTTTTTCAGGGTCATTGCAACTTTGAATTGTCACAAAATTAACTGTTTTTAAGTTGTGGACGACCTGTACTTGGTTTTAAAACACTATCCCATAAATGTTAAAACCAATGGCACTTTCAAAAAAAAAAAAAAACCTTGCTGAGAAAACTCCAGGGACTTTTTTTTGTGTAAGTTCCCCAGGAATCAAAAGCTGTCTAAAAAGGCAGAAAAAGAACTAAGCCGGAATTCCAACACAGAGCACAATTTTAAACAACCACAGTTTAAATAGGTTGTGAGAATCCAGTCAGTGGTCGGATTTATCGAATGTTGAATGGCAATTCCAACATAACATGGTTTGTCTTTTCAGATTAATCCTGAAAATTGGATTGACTACACCATGGTCAGGTTACTCTTAAGTCATCCTGTTTGACTGATTCCTCAAAAAGTGTCCCGCTTTCCACACCAAGAGTCCTTCCTTCCCACTTCACGGTCACACCTGAGCGAAAGGCGGGGTGCCTCTGCACGGAAGCCTCCTGAACAGCTGGAGGAATGACGCGGCTCCGTGCCAGGCCGCATATGCAAATCCGGGTCATGATGTCACACGCCGATGATGTAATTACCGAGAAACAACTGGCGCCCCAAACCCTCCACTCCGTTCCGACACACGGTGTCTTGCTTGCCACAGAGATGCGCCGTGCCAGTTCCAGAGCGTCGCAACCAAGAACCCGGAAGTCGGCCTCGGATAGTGGAGTTCTAACGCTCTAGGTTGCGGAGGGGGTGAGGGAAGGCGGAAAGAAAGAACAGTATTCTTTTCCACCCCCTCACCGTTTCAAGAGCTGAAGAATGGCGCAAACGGAGTGAGTGGTTTCTCTTCAAGGGCTCTTGACGTGGAGGTGGGAATTCTCGAGGAGGTAGTGGTAGTGGTGGTTTCCGCTGGGTGAAAGGCCGCGAGGCTTTCCACCCCGTCATTAGCCTAAAATAACGTGAAGGGAAGGAAATCCACGCCGGGCCGCCCTTAACGGAATTCCCCACAGAGCAGTCGTTCTTATTTCGTATCATTTCTCCCACCCGGAGGCTTTCCAGATATGGGAGGTTACGATCCCACCTACCGTCCTGGCCTTTCCAAGCAGGTGTCTTCTTTGGGTGACACACATACGCGACTCTCCTGACACCTCGGGTGTCATTGCTGGTGGGGAAACGGAATCGAGGCCTTCTGAAGAACCCCTGATTGGGGAAGGCTGGGTGGTGGTGGGGGGGGGAGGGTGATGCTGTCCCGTCCCCTGCAGATGTAAACAAGAAATTGAAAGATTCTCACAGTCATCTAGGTCAGGGGGTCTCCAACCTTGGCCATTCTAAGCCTGGAGGACTTCAACGCCCAGAATTCCCCAGCCAGCAAAGCTGACTGAGGATTTCTGGGAGTTGAAGTCCGCCAGGCTTAAAGTGGCCAAGGTTGGAGACCCCTGACAGGGCATGTTTATCCCAAAGGTGTGGTTTGTTTTGTTTTTTTTTCTCCCAGGAGGTAACTGGACTTCCTTGTTTTTTCTTTTGAAGACCTTTTGTCCAAGAAGCTTCTTCAGCTCTGACAGGATAATGGGGAATGGAAGGATTTATATTACATACAGACAGCTGGTAATCTGCATTCTTTTTGAGCAAGGGTCTTTGAACTTGGCAATTTGAAGACTTGTGGACTTCAACTCCCAGAATTCCTGAGCTAACATGAATGGAGGAGGAATTCTGGGAGTTGAAGTCCACAAGTCTTAAAGTTGCCAAGGTTGAAAGCCCTGTTTTGGAGGGTTGTTGAAGCACTTGGAGGTTTATCTTATGAGCCTTGATGGCACAGTGGTTAGAGTGCAGTACTGCAGGCTACTTCTGCTGACTGCAATTTGGCAGTTCGAATTTCACCAGGCTCAAGGTTGACTCAGCCTTCCATCTTTCCCAGGTGGGTAAAATGAGGACCCAGATTGTTGGGGGCAATATGCTGGCTCTGTAAACAGCTTAGAGAGGGCTGTAAAGCACTGTGAAGCGGTAGATAAATCTAAGTGCTATTGTTATTGCTATCTGTGTCTTCAGAGTCACCTGAGTCGTGCTCCTAGTTCCTGTAATCTGCAATTTTTCCCTCTGGAAATCCATTCCTATTCCCACACCATTCAAGGGGTGTTCAACCCAAATTGTTAAGCTAAAAGTCTGTAGAGATTCTCAGTCATTCTCAGGTCATAGTTGTTCCAAAGGTGCAAAAAAGCATCTTTGGGAGAAGAAGTTGAAAGGGATCTTCAGTGTTGGAGGTGTGGAAGGCTGAGTCATTTCTCAGGCAAGTTTCAGGAAATGTAAAAGTTAATCTATTGATTCCTATGGAGATTCTCAGTCATCCAGGTTGTGCTGCTTTTTTTTCAAGGGGCAACTGGACTTTTTGGTTTTGGTTTTTTTTTTCTTTGAAGACGTTTCAACTTCTCATCCAAGAAGCTTCTTCAGCCCTGAAGTCCAGCTGCCTCTTGAAAAAACATCTTTGGATGAAGCTATTGATATATGAGAACCAGTTTTGGCCTTGTGGTTTTATCAGCAAGCTAGAAAGTAGGAGACTCTGAATTCAGGTCCTGCCTTAGCTATCTGTGAAAGCCAGCTGGGTGTCCTTGAGCCAGTCACACACTTTCTCGTGGGATGGTTGTGGGGGAAATAGGAGTTACTGAGTTATTTGTAAAAATAATAAAGATGGGATACAAATAGATAAATATTGACCATGATATGATAATTATTTGTAAGCAGAGCAACCTAAGTGGAAGAGGAAAGATATATTGCCAGGTTATGAAAAGAAAGTTGCAATGAAACTTACAGGTTACAATGATAATTAAAAAAATAGAATCCTGTTTTGCTTATTGGATATTAGTGCAAGAATTATAGCATTACTTCAGATTTTGCATTAGTGGAAAAATATGAACAAACACAATTGGTCTAATGTGAAATGTTTTCCTCATTTTTTATTGTTAAAAATACTTGGTATTTTTATATTGAATGTAGATATACGGATATGTTTGGGATATTGTAGGTATTATAGAATTGAAAATTGAAATTTGCCAAACAAAACTTTATATATAAATATAACTACCAGCACAGAGAATAATTAGTCTATGGACCGAAATAAAAAAAGTTAGTTTGGTGTAGTGATTAAGGTACCAGGCGAGAAATTGGAATATTGTGTATTCTACTTTTTCATGAGGCACAAAGCTATCTAGGGTGACATTGGGCCAGATATTGTCCCTTCTCCCTAAAAAGGAAAACCACTATGCAAAAAACTGCAAGGATCTATTCAGGCAATTGCCAAGAGTCAATTTGTGGAGACATAAAACAAAGATCAATAAAATAAGGGTAGCTAATCTGGAATCTTCTATATCTTTTAGTTGAAAAAATATTTGCTTTGATTTGGGGAATTTTTCTCCAAAATATCTACGGTAGAAGATGCTAGGTTGTCTATCCTTCTACAAACTGTTCTCAACATTGATTGAATAAAATGAAATAGTTCATACATTAATTAACATGAATAAGATAGAATAATTTTGACCTTAGTGCCTTGAGCCCAAATCAACACTTTGTTCATCCATGAATTGTCCCCAGTTGACTTCATGTACTGTATCAGAAATGTGATTTGCTTGCATGCCAATTGCTTTTTATTCAAGCCATGATAAAAGAAGCAGACTTTCAATGCAGAGAAGTGTTTAAGGTTCAAGAATATGCCATTCTTTTATTTACTTCTGTGCTAATGTCCCAAAGGTGCTTTTTCAAAAGGCAATTGGACTTTCTTGTTGTTTTTTTTGACAATGTTTAGCTTCTCATACAAGAAGCTTCTTCAGTTCTGACTGGATGATGGGGAAGTTTCTTGGATGAGAAGCAAAATGTCTTCAGAGAAAAACAAGAAAGTCCAGTTGCCTCTTGAAAAAAGTAGCTTTGGGACAACCATGATCTAGATGACTGAGAATCTCCATAGGCATTCAATGCTAATGCTAAAAATCATACTATCCTCTGCGTTAGAAGAGGATACAAAATAAAAAATAATTATCCATGTTTAGAGGGGAATGTAGATTAATATGTACAGTTAGTCTTTCTTCTCTCTTTGGGATAATTGATCACAAACATTTTTTACCTTTACTCTTGATCTAGTACACTGTGAAAGTTCTTTGCTCTTGAACTTCACTGTTTTGGGTTTTCATTCATTTTTATTTTTGTTGTGTATGAAGAAAGTAAATTTTCAATATTTCAACCTGGACTGCCAGCTTTAAAAATTTTTTTTTCAAATTAATAGTTGCATCATGGTGCATGAATAGAAGTACCAAGACATATTTATCTCTATTGCTCATTCTTTTACTGATGTGGCAAAGTCATCTAATTCCATCCCTATTGTATGTCACAGAAAACAATGAAAAACATTTTTCATATGATCTTCCTGCAATTAGATGTGCCATGATTCTTGTTTTTTGTTTGTACTGTTTATCAGATATTTCTGAACTACATTGCTGCAAACTCCATCAAGGTTGCCAGAGTTGATAGGAATTGAAATCAAACACATGCATCAAGCCTCCTAGGACCACACACTCCTTCATTTAAGGACTAGTTGTTTTAGATGTGATACAGGATCACTAATGTTCTTCCTTTTAGAGAAAAACTCTTGGTTCTGTAAAGAATCAATAATTCTTTAAGTACCTTGCTGAAATCTGAGGCAAAAGTCATTACATTGCCCCTACCTCACCCAGAATTAGACAAGCGTTTCTGGATGCTCAATAAAATCCACATATCTTATTGTTGAGGCTGTATAATAATGGCCTTAGTTATATAATTTCACTGCATGTCATCATATTATGCAAGACAAACAGTCAAGGGCATATCTAACTCACTTATTCTTTCCTGCATTATTCAGCATATTAGCATGAGTATATTGTGAATTAGCAATTTTTTTGCATCACATATGGAATGCAAAACTCAGAAACCCTAATCCTAATCCTAACCCTTTTTGTCAGCATGTAAGCAAAGGGGTAATGAGAATGTAGAACTGTAGCTGTGAAGAAAATCTGAATCAAAATAAAGGTATTAAAGAACTCATCTTTAAATTGTACAATTTTGATTGTTTTCTCGTGATTTTGGATTTTGAGGTATGCTTGGTCTTGTACTAAATTTTAGGACATCTGGGTGTACTGTCTGTTTCTTGGAGAGCCATAAGAGCTGCACAGTATACACTATAATAACTATCCCATAGCTATTACTGATAATTTAGAAATATAATATGCACTCTTCAGTCCTCCTGAAGAAGTTCAGTCTCTTAAGCACTCTATTTCTTTCTAGAATCTAGTTATGTACTTTTAAGTATCTTTATCTTTATTTATATTTTGCTTTGATGCCTTTACTCTTAAAAGCAGTAAAATGTTCCTTCAGGTACTGTACTATTCACACACAGTTATTTTAATCATTTCACTGCAATAGTTTCTCAAGAGGTTTTGGAGTCATGGAATTTATGCTGCAATTATCTAAGACCTATAATAAAGCACAATTCTTTTCAGACAGGTTAATGTTAGGCAGTTGGTTCTTAAATAATAGTTTTTCCAAGTTTTCTGTGTTTTAGACATTGGTTTTATTTTTAGTTCTGTTTCTATGCAGTCTGACATGGGTTTGCATTCTCTTACAGCTTCCCAAATGTGACCCATGATGTATTCAATTTCACCCTTCATACCACCCTGGCCCTCACCACAAAACTAGTGCTTCCTACACCTGCCAAACCAATCCTTCCAGTGCAAACTGGTGTCCAGGCTCAACAAGAAGAACAGTCGAGTGGCATGACTATATTCTTTAGTCTCCTTGTACTAGGTAATCTCTTATTAATTACTTTTGATAGCAGTCATGGAAAAATGAAGATTGTGAAACACAATTCCACTTATGCTTTCTGATCTGTAATGCCAGTAAGAAGAAAAAGTGGAATGGAAGAGTTTTTTAATTTCCAAGGTAGAAGGAAGCAGATGTGAACATTTCTGAAATAAAATTTGCATACGCTTTTATTCATGAAGGGTGGTGCAGTGACTCAGTGGTTAAGACATTTGTTAGCTGGTTGGCTGGAAAGCTGACAGCCCAGGTTCAAGATCTGAGCACCATATGACAGGGTGAGCTCCTATTGTTGCCCCAGTTCCTGCCAACCTAGCAATTCAAAAGCGTGCAAATTAGAGTAGATAAATAAGTACCACTTCAGTGGGAAGATACTAGTGCTCTGTGATGTCATGCTGGCCATATGATCATGGAAATGTCATCAGACAGCGCTGGCTTAATGGCCTTAAAACGGAGAAAAGCACCACCCCTCGGCAGTGACCAGCAGAAAAAAATCCAGAGACTCTTTTAGCTCTTTATTATTTTGCTTTTGCCTATAAGTAAAGCCCATGTCACACTCAACCAACGGATGCAAAGAGGATGTAAAACGGACAAAAAAGCTTGCCATCCGTTCAAAAACGCGATGTACTCACTGCCTCCGTTTTGCTTCCTCTCTATCCATCCAGCATCCGTTTATTGACGTTTCATCCGCTCCGAAAGTTTTGGGCGCGGAAAATGTATCCAGTTCGTCCGTTCTGCATCCGCTACGCATCTGCTACGCATCTGCTACGCATCTGTTACGCATCCGCTATATCCGCTTGGTGTCCGCTGTGCATCCGCGCAACTCGCATCCGCCCGAACACAGGGAGGAAGCAGAACGGACGCGGAACAGATGCAGAACGGATGCAGCACGGAAACAAAGCGTTTAAAGCGGAAAAAACGTTCGCAGAGGGGACCTATCTCGGATATTAAGGATGTCTAGAGGATGCCTAGAGGATACCTAGAGGATGCCTAGAGGATGCAAAGGGACACCTATACTGCCTATAAAAAGGGGGAGCAACTCGTCTGCATCTCATTTTCAGACCAGCAGCCCACCTGTGCAGACCTCTGCAGCCTTCATCTGACTCTTCCTCTTCCACAGCATCCAGTCATGTCCACCGTGGATCGTACCACAGTCCTTTTGGCAGCCACCATCCTTCTGCAACAGTACGAAGCCATCTACAGGCTCTGTGAACTCTACTATGGGAAGAAAAAGAGGCGGCCAAGAAGCATCTGGGTCCGAAAATGGATCAGGAGAAGAGCAGAGTACGGAATGTACAACAAGCTGATGGTGAAGCTCAGGAACGAAGACACTCGGGCGTTCCAGAACTTCATGAGGACGCCTCCAGCCATGTTTGACGAAGTTGTGCAGCGCCTGACACCCACGTTGACCAAGGCAAACACCAACTTCCGGCCCAGCCTGGAACCTGGGCTCAAGGTGGCACACACTCTGCACCAGGACCACCTACAGGAGCATGCAGTACGGCTGGAGGGTGCCACACAACACCATCAGCATTGTGGCCAGAGAAGTGGTGCAGGCCATCATCAAAGAATACAAGGAGGAGCTCCTCCAGTGCCCCTCCACTGAAGAAGGATGGAAGAAAGTTGCAGGGCAATGGTATCAGAGGTGGAACTTCCCACACACCGTTGGAGCCATAGATGGCAAGCACGTGGCCTGCAAAGCTCCAGCCAAGTCGGGGTCCACTTATTTCAACTACAAGGGCTTCTTCAGCATCGTCCTCTTCGCCATGGTCGATGCTGACTACAAATTCATGAACATCGATGCTTCAGGCTACGGCTCATCTTCAGATCCCAGGTATACAGCGCAAGTGACCTCAAGGGTAGGCTGGAACGCAACCTCATCGTGGGCTTCCCAGATCCAGAACCCCTGCCCAACGACACGCAAGATGTGCCCTACTTCATCGTGGGGGATGACGCCTTCTCCCTCACAACCTACCTCATGAAGCCCTACACCTCCAAATACCTCACCCGTGAAGAGAGGATCTTCAACTACAGGCTGTCCAGGGCAAGGCGGTTGGTGGAGAACGCCTTTGGCATCCTGGCCAACAGGTTCCAGGTACTTCACACCACCATGCAGCATCGCCCAGAGACCGTGAGGAGGAACGTGGAAGCTTGCTGCATCCTGCACAATCTCATGCGCACCCGCTACCCAGTCTTGCAGAACAGGCTCGTGGACCGTCAACAAGGCAATGGGGACATGGAGGCTGGGGAATGGAGGCAAGGGCGAAACCTGATCGACACTCAGGATGTGCAAGGCCACAACAGAGCCTCACGGGAAGGGAAGAAGCAGCGCAACCTCCAGAAACACTGGTGCAACTCCCCAGCTGTAGCGGTGGAGTGGCAAGACAGGATGGTAGATGCTTAATGGATGCTTCCTTCAGCCTGTCTCATCACACGGATGAGATTGGGCCATGTATGTTGGTTGGGCTTATAATGAACAGGGCGTTTAATAAAGAGTTGTGTTTGTGTTCAAATGTGTGGATCAATGCTTACATTGTTATTGATAAAAAAGGGCCAAAGGTGTGGCACCTGGGAGGGTAGACCATACAGTCCCACTATGCTTGCACTGGAGGTTTATCTATCCCACAGCTATTAGCCATCCCAAAGGTATCCCTGCTCATTCCACAGATATCCCTGCCCACCCCACTGCTATCTTAACCCATCCCACAAGCATGCAAAGGCTTAAGCCAATTCTAAAAGTTTCCACCAAGACTTTATTAAAAAAAACAAATGAAGCAAGTGTGTGAATCAAAGATAAACTTTATTGAACAACAAGCTGTAAAAACAAAATGACCCAAGTCAAGTGTCCAAATAAAGTCCACAGGTAGCCAGCTACCCGGTCTCTGGCACTCTTCTTGGTCACTCGGAGGTGTGCCCAGTCTCAGGGGTGAAGGGTCCAGGTGCTGTGGTGGGTGGTGCTGGAGTGCCTGGCCTCGAGAGGACAACAGGGGACGGTGTGTTGAGAAAGCTCTCGGACAGCTGGCTCAGCCCCGTGATGCTGAGAGGTCCTTCCTCCATGCCATGGGGTTTCAGCCCCAGTACTGATGACAGATGTACTGTGGCTGGGCTTGGCTGTGGGGTGGAGGAAGGAGCAGTGTAGTGGGGCTGTCTGCTCTGCAGCTAGGTGAGGACTGGCGTGGGTGGCATCATTGGCGTGGGTGGCATCGCTGTTGTCGGTGGCATCATTGGCATGGGTGGCATCGCTGTCGTTGGTGGCATCGTCGTGGATGGCATCGGTGGCATCAGTGAAACAGGTGGCAACGGTGTCGCCCAATGACTCTGTGCCTGGACTGGGAAGGGCTGCTGCCTGTGCTGCTGAACCTCCTGGTAGCCGTAGCCCTGGTAGGTGAGGGCCTGTGGGAAGCCTTGGAATGGGAGGGACATCACCTGGGGTGGAGGAGCAGACCTGGACTGGGTGGGAGCAGGTTCCTTTGGGTCTGGAGGGTTGTGAAGCAGCTCGGTGATCCGGTCCTTCACCAGCTGGTACTGTGGATCCGCCATTTCCTTGAGGGTCTGGTTGACATAGATGAGGAAGGGCTTGCGGTTGGAGGATGAGGAGTCGGTGTGGACCAGCTGAGAGAGGATATCTATGCTGCTCCGGATGGTGTCCCTGATCTCCAGCAGGACAGTGTGGCTCTGCCCCTCCAGCTGTCCGGCTCTCTGCCTTTCTGCGGAGGCGGAGCTGGAGGGGGTGGATGCGGCTAGGACTGTGGTGGACTCGATGTCTCCTTTCTCCCACCGCACCAGGGAGTCCTCTATGCACTCCACCATGCTTACCACACCTGTCCGCGGGTTCTCCGCCGTGGCACGTTCCACAGAAACCTGCCTGGAGACAGGGACTGACTCTCGGCCAGAAGAGGACTGGCTCTCAGCAGGCTGCCGGAGAGAGAGGGTCGTGAGAGGGGCTGCTGGTGCTCCTCGGTGGCGGACCTCACCCTCTAGGAAGCTGCACCTGGCCATGACGTAGGTCTCTCTGTCCGTCAGCTTAACCGTGGCCTGGCCAGATTTCTTGAGGTGCAGCTTCCTGTACCAGGTGTGCATGTGCTTCCACCACCCGAGGAGCACCTCCGAAGTGTAACCCATACTCTCCGCCCTCTCTCTCCAAGCAGCCTGCTTCCTTTTGGTGTCCCTGTACAGCCGGTGTCCCTTCCGCCACAGATAGTCGTTCTCTCTCAGCCACTCCAGCACCTCATCCTCGTGTTCCTCCTCAATATAGTATTGCCTCCTCTCCTGTTGTCGTATACGCCTCTTCCTCCCTTTGGCTGGACCAGATGGGCCCTCATCAGAGGGGCTCCCAGGTAGTAGGCGCTGCTCCTCCACACCAGCAGCAGCAGCAGCAGCACCAGCAGAATCATCATCATCATCATCATCATCCTCACCAGCAGGATCATCATCATCATCATCATCATCATCAGCAGCAGCACCAGCAGCAGGATCATCATCAGCAGTAGCAGCAGCAGCGGCAGCAGGATCAGCAGCAGCAGCAGGACCAGCAGGACCAGGATCAGCAGCAGTAGAGTAAGCACCAGCAGGGCCAGCAAGTCCAGGAGCACGAGCAGGACCAGGAGCACGAGCAGGACGAGCAAGTCCTGGAGCATGAGCAGGACGAGCAAGTCCAGGAGCACGAGCAGGTCGAGCAGGACCAGCAGGACCAGGAGCAGCTTCAACAGAGTAAGCCCCAGCAGAAGCCCCAGCACCAGCAGAAGCACCACTGCCAGGAGCAGCTTCAGCAGAAGCCCCAGCAGAAGCAGAGTCAGGGGCACGGGGCGGGAGGTTGGCCCTGTCCCTCTTGCCAGGTATGGCGGCAGATTGCTGAGGGTTTTGCTTCCTCCCCATGGTTGTGGGGTTGCTGGCTGGCAGGGAGGCTGGCAGGCACCAAGGCTGGCAGGCAGGCACCAAGGCTGGCAGGAAGCCTGGCAGGTAGGTTGGCAGAAAGCCTGGCAGGAAGCCTGGCAGGTAGGCTGGCAGGAAGCCTGGCAGGAAGCTTGGCAGGAAGCCTGGCAGGCATGCAGGCAGGCAGGCAGGCACCAAGGCTGGCTGGAAGGCAGGCTGGCAGCAAGGCTGGCAGGCAGGCATGCAGGCAGGGCAGGCAAGGAACTCGAAGTGTCCAGCAGCAGGTCTTTCCTCGGAATGCTGGCCACGTGCGAGCTGCTTCCCTTTATATCCGGGGGGCTTACGTAATGCTTCCCCCCCGCATGTGCAATTAACGCTCGGCATCCGTTCCGCTTCCGCTGTGCATCTGCTAGGCTTCCGCTGTGCATCCGCTTTATCCGCTGTGCATCCGCTGTGCATCCGCTTCATCCGTTTGGTGTCCGTTCTGCATCCGCTGTATCCATTCCGCATCTGCTTCGCTGAGGCCCCCCGGAAGCCCTGTGGTTGCACCATCCGCTCCCATCCGCTTCCATCCGCTGGGCTTCCGTTTCGCATCCGCTTTGCATCCGCCCTGCGTCCTCCCCGCGTCCGTGTTATCCGCTCCGGTTATGCAAATTTTTGCCCCTTTTAAGAGTGGATAACAACGGATGGAACATTTTGCTCGTCCGCTGTGTCCTTTTTGCATCCGTTGGCCAGTGTGATATGGGCTTAAGTAGCAGGAGTATCAAATTTCACATGGTGAGAGCAGGAACAGAAAATATTTCATTTATCAGAAGCCACACTTTGGGGATGAGGGATTTTTTTTTTCATTTTGTTACTCATTAGGATAAATTGAATTTGAAAAGATTTTGCTGTATGAATAAGTATACCCATAAGTTTCCAGAAAGCTTTTTTTGCAGGGTGTGAGCGGTTGGAGAATTGCAACTTTTTCTAAGAGTTTTGATTTCCCTCTTATGATGGAAAATTGTACTGTCAGTGTTCATTTGTGTTGTCAGAATGGGATATGAGTCACCAAATGAGATATGAAATAAGCAATTCAAAAATCCCATGTGGCTCATGGGTGATCTGTATCTTGTTTAATTCCCCATGCAGGAGATTTTTGCAAATGTTATATGTGGTTTGCTAAATGTTTACAGATTCTTGATGATCTCATCTGTCACAAACCATTCTGTGTGCCATGGGTCTTAGTGCATTATGTGAAGCTTAAATCTTCTGGAAATAGCATCATCCTGTGTGTTAAATAGCACATTTAGCTAAATGTAACCTGTGCCGCATTGGCTACTCTAACTATTTAGCAAACTATTATGGCTGCACATGAAAGTAGCTGATGGCTGCATAGAAATCATGAAAATGTAAATATTTTAAGTTGTATAATGTGTAAGTGCAATTAAAGGCTGCATTCTTCCTTTTGGTTTAGCCATGTTGTGTAAAATTTGTAAATCATTAATTATGATTTAATATAATATGTAGCAGAGGTATTCAACCAGTTCGCACCAGCTCGGGTGAACTGGTACCGGTGATTTGCATGGGTTGCCGAACTGGTGGCGACCCCTGGCTGGCCACGCCCCCGACCCGGTCGCCCAGTTGCCCACTTGTCCTGGTCATTCTCCTAGCTTTCCCTACCACGTGGCAGCCATGCTGCAGCTCGGCGGATATCCCAGGCCTGTTGCACATGCACACTGTGTGTGTAGCTGCTACACATGCATTGAGCATGTGCAGCAGCCCTGGGACATCTGCTTGCCTGCCCGCCCTCCTGGAACACGTTTTCTTCCTTCTCCTGGCAGACACGCCTCTTCCAGCCCAGCCTGGCCAGCCAGCAGGTGGGTGGGCGGATGTCCTGGGACTTCTCACACCCTTTGTTGCGAGATGCCTGCAGCTGCTGTGTGCTTTTTTCGGTGCAGCTGCTGGACTGCAGGTGGGTGGGTGACTAGGGAGCATAACTCTTTGCCACTCCCATGGCCCCTTTGTCTGCCACCCCTTCCCTCTCCCACCCGCAGCCTCTTTGTTGGACCCGGAACAATTGCCCCTGGTTGGCCCCACCATGCCCACCCAGTCGCACCCATGTTGGCAACAGGCATCGTCATTTTGAAGTTGAGGGAGAAGTTGGGGAAGGAGGTGCAGTGGCCGGCACAGGAGCACTGCTGAGAAGCGGGGAAGTGGCCTTCTCGTGGTCCGACCTGGCATTCAGATCGGCAGGCCACAGGAAGTCAGAGCACTGAGAGAAAGGAGGATTGGCGGGGGAGCCTCCCTCTCCTCACCAAATTGGGGCCATGTGGGTAGTCCTAGAAATTAGGTGAGTCGAGTTGCAGCTCTTTGCCTTCTTAGCTCAGGGAACGGCTGTTTTCTGCAGGAGGAGCACTGCATAGGGGGGTGGTCTACCTGAGCGACTCCTCCCGTGTCTTCGCTGAATTATTTTGACACTTACAGGCAAGCGCAGCTAAAGGCACTGCTGTCACACATCAGCCCAGGTCTCGCCCCACGGCTCCATAAAGCCAACACCAAAGAAGTGGGTGTTTTGAGTACAATGCTCACTTGTTTTTTGTAAGGCAAATTTAGGTCACTAAGAATTTATGACTTTTTGTTGGGGCTTCTATTTCAGGTTCTTGGTGTAAAGAATATGAGTTTCAATAAGTGTCTTCAACCCTTTTTCCTAGGTTTGACTAATATCACAGCTTAAGTGTTCTAACAAGACAGATCTCTATAAAAATATACATGCAATACAAACCTGCTTTTTAGTTTTAATGTAATTGCTTTTTTTGTGCATCTCTCAATGTGGGAGAAAAATTTATATCATTCTTTAGAAACATTATTGTTAAGAGAATTAGTTGAACAAGATTAGAATGGGATCACTGCCAATTTGAACTATGTGAATGTCCTAAAATTAATGATCTTTCCAGAAAGAAGGTTATTTGTGTGTATGTTTACACTGATGCTCTGTATGTTTATGGTAGCTTCTAGAAAACAAAATACACAGGAATTCCCTGTATAAATTAATCATTTATAAAAATTCCATTACAGAGAATTGTGTGTAGCCTGAATGGAGCAGATCAATGTTCTAAACCATGTAGCTTATTGAAGTAATTTTGAAAGAAAATTGCTTTATCTTTTATTCAATCATGACAGTGTGTAACCTTAGTGCATAGCTATATTCTACTTAATTAAATCCTGCAATTGCTTTCTCAATTCCAGACATAAAATTACAGGGTGTTGTACCTTCATTGCACTTGGAATGTAAAGGGCATGTTTCTTTTATTTTTCCTTGAACTTTCTTTTGCGGAAGGGACTATCATATTTTACTTCTGTTCCTACTTCTTCGTGAACTGAAGATGACATATTTTTGAGTAAATAGTCTAGAATTATAGAATGAGCCTCTTCATAATATGCAATTGTGTAATCTACACATAGCTGACCTAGAAAAAATTGTTCCCAGGATTGGGATCCATTAAAGCAAATCCATTAAATTTTGGTTCTGAGTTTTTGAGAGCCCCAAGTATAAAAATAATGATACATATTACTAACAATATAATAGGGAAATATTTATGTAATAATGAGAGAGAATATTTTAGCCCTTTCTTTCACTAGATATTCATAGCATCATAGAGTTATTTATTTCCTTCTCTTTGATATTTTTTCTTGATTCAATTTACCTTTATGTGAACTGGGTAATTCTATATGAAAGATATATTTATACAGTCTGTATATATTATTTAGCTTTCCATTACTGTTTCTGGTTGTATTTTCACAAAATAGTTTATAAGTTTTGTTTTTCCTGAAAATCTGGTTGTCAGTTTGAATGATTGTTTATACCATCATAGCCTAGTGCATTTTGGTTGAATTGAATTACAGTTTCTATTTTAATAATGGTTGATCTTTTGTATGTGTGGGAATTATTCTGGGGAAAACATCTATGATGATATCTCATGAGGTATCATGTGAAACAATATTGGGGTGTCAAACTGGATTTCTTCGAGGCCTGATCAGCATTGTACTTCTCCTCTGCAGGCCAGCTGGCTGGGGAGCATGGGAGATGGGACAGACATCTCCAGCATCCTGCCAGCCAAAATGGGATGTGGGCGGCTGCCCATTGTTCCCAACCCCTGTGTGCCCCATATACCATAGACCAATCCTTTGCTATTTCCAGGCTGGCCCCATGGGCCAGATTTAAGCACTTTGCAGGCCGGATGCCTGTGGGCTTTGAGTCTGATACCCCTGCTGTATAAGAAAAAAAGGATTGAATAAATATAGTCCATATCTTTTTTAAATAGTATTTTATCCTTTGCCTTTAGAGAGAATTAATGTCTGGCCAACAAGACCAACTTAATATTTGAAAAGCATTAAATGTGATATATAAAGCTAAGGAAAAAAAGAAGATAATCTTGTGAAAGAAAGTGCTCTCTATATATGGCAGAAAGATATTTTTCCTTTTCACAGTTGGCATCTGAGTACAGTAAAATTATTTTGAAAACAGCCCATTCTACTATCCTCCTGACAGTGGTTTTGTACCCATGTGTTACCTCTATACAGGTAGTGCTCAACTTACGACCACAATTGTGTCCAAAAGACAGTTGTTAAGTGGGTTTTTGCTCCATTTTACAAGCTTTCTTGTCACAATTGTTAAGTGAATCACTGCAGTTGTTAGTAACACTGTTGTTACATTAGTCAGCTTCCCCACTGACTTTCCCCATCAGAAATTTGCAAAAGGTGAACATGTGACCTTGGGATACTGCAACCATCATAAATACAAGTCAGTTGCCAAACACCTGAATTTTGATCATAGGACCATGGGGATGCTGCAACAATCAAGTGTGAAAAATGGTCATGTCACTTTATTCAGTGTAACTTTGAACGGTCACAAAACACAATGTCATATGTCGAGGACTACCTGTAATAACAAGCTCATAAAATATGGCACAACAAAATAAGTTTCTTGTGGGGGGTCTACAGATGCTAGTTTGATGGGGAGGGTTTTGGAGAAGAATGCCTTTGGGTCAGTGTTGACCCTTGGCAACTACTTAGATGAGTCCGGGCAGTTTTCTGGGCAAAAGCTATGGAAGTAGTCTGCCATTGTTTTCTTCCTAGGGCTGAGAGAGAGAGAGAGACTCAAGGCTCCATATTTGGCTTTGTGGCTAAGACAGGACTAAAACTGCTGATCTCCCTGGTTCTACTGATGCCATCATCATTACACCAAACTGACATTATCTATGATTATCACCAGCTCCTTCTTTTCCTTCCTACAATTTATGTGTCACTTCAGCCCAAGGAAAATTCCAAAGGATATTCTTTACAGAAGTACTGTGAGTTTGTAGGAGTGGCTATATTGAAATATGGCGGAGAAAGTAAGATACAGTAAAATGTTATGCTCAAAAAGGTTTGTTATTATTCAAACTCCAGGGTTGAATGTAATTGACAACTTGCAAATGGGTTGGTAGATGTTGGCTGCAGAGTGCGTCCCAGCAATGACCTTTTACTATGTATGGTGAAGGGGCAAATAGTAAAAAAAAAGCTGTGACTAAGAAAGCATCAATAGAGCACATACCATTTAAATTCAGTCCATGACAGCACTAGGTTGGGCAGGAAAAAAATGTCTTATATGAAACCTTAGGTGCCATTGACAAACAATGCAGACAATATAGAGGGAGTTGTATTTGCCTTTTAATTCATGATGAGTGTATTTCCTGGAAACTTACTTAAACCAGCTAATACACTTGGTAAATTCAGTCCAAATTAAAGCTGAATATGCTGCTTTTGAAACAATGCCCCCCCCCCCCCCAAAGACTAGGAAACCTTATTCTTGATGGTACATTATTATACCTGAGGTCCAGTGCTTGTGGGAAAGCACTCAGGGCATAGAAGGCCTATATTTATTTATTTGGAAGCATATGACCTTATATGGCTTCCCCCATTGCCAAATGACTTATTAAAAATGTCCTAGACAATTTTCTAAAAAAAATCTATTGATACGGAGAAATAAACAGCAAAATAACCTCTAAAATAATTGGTTATGGTCAAACATGGCTACTTGGGTAATCTCTTTCTCTCCTTTGCAACTTTTTTTTCCTTGTTGAATGAGTTTGTGTCACTTGACTGTTGTGTCACTTGTCACAGTAATATCACATGCTGTGTCCAATAATATCTTCTACTGTACTAAACGCAGTCCCATTATCACATGAGACCTGAGTTGCATTTCTCCTGAGACAGGATGTTGTGATTTGATTGCTGAATTGCGATTAGATTTTTCTTGTTGTCCAGATTCTATCCATGTCCAATTTCCCCCAAATGGTCTTAGCATGTGATTTTATGCCATGCATCATCTTGTTCTGTGCAAGAGTGGTTTTGGCCATTATAGGCATGTCAGAAGAAGTTATATCTCCACTGGATTTGGGTTCTTTTTTATGCTGTTAACAATTCTGGATAAGACCTTTTTGAAGAAGCCTGGCTGGAATGGCCTAGTTTGATGAATTCATCAAATATTTTAATAACTTGCATATTTATCTAACTTTGCTAAACGTACTCATTAGAATATTCCCTGCTTTCTCTTTTTTTCTGGGATATTTGCAGGTTTTTACAGACTTTCTTACAGCCCCCTTCGTCCCCCACCACCTTTTGGTGAATATTGGCTGCTTCTCCTTGGTTTATTGTTACTAGTATGAGGCTGCTGTTGGTTTGGATGCCCTGCAAGTTTTGAATTCCAAAACATTTTTGGATTAAAACAAATATTTACTGTTTCTACTGCTACTTATGAAATAGATCCATTGTGTAAATGTGTTGCTTAAAGATGGAATTATTTGTTCGTTAAAAACTCTGACAGAGCAGAAGTAGAGAAGAAAACTAATTTCTATTTCCTGAAGATAAATAAAAATATTTGGTTTTTTTTGTTTGATAAGAGGTTTACCTTTTAGCAAGTGTCAATTTCTTTGTGGGGTGAGCTTGTTTACTAAATAAAAGAAGCTAAAACCCAGAGGACAATTTGTTCTCAAATCTCAATAGAAGAGCCTATTTCCTAGAAGTTAACTTCCTCCAAAATAAACTAGTATTTACCTTCTGATATATTGATTGGATAGAATGTAATTTATTTAGGTAAAATCCAGTGCATGGTTGGTCTTTTCCATACTAGGATGCTCTCTGGATAAAATAACTTCATGCATTGGGCATTTTTTTTCCAGTTCATTGGGAAAAAAGTGACTTCTTCTTTGATTGAGTTATGACTGTGGTTACCTGATATGCTGTGCAAAATATAAAACTTTTTGACAGGCAAATTTGCATGGTTGTTGTTTTATCTTCTCATAAAATGCTTTTCTGAAAGTTGATTTAAAACCTTTTAAATCTGGGTTCATTTTTCTCACTTGTGTACCACATGAGATTTGAATCAATTGGATAGAAGTAACAACTGTATCCATGTATATCAGAATGAATTATATCACAAAAATGCCATGAAAATAAACTCCTGAGATGTTCAAGTAGTCCTCAACTGACAACAGTTCATTTAGTGACCATTCAAAGTTGCAACAGCACTGAAAAAAAGTGACCTATGACCATTTTCCACATGACATTTGAAGCATCCTTATGATCATGTGATCAAAATTCAGCCGCTGGGCAAATTGTTCATAGTTACAACCATTGCTGCGTCCCAAGGCCACCTTTTGCAACCTACTGGCAAGCAAAGTCAATGGGGAAGCAGTTATTCACTTTACATTTGTGGCAAGGAAGGTTGCAAAATGGGGCAAAACTCACTGAACAAATATCTCACTTAACAACAGATTTTTTTGTGGTCGTAAGTCCAGCACTACCTGTAGTGCTAGGAGGGTAACATTTGCAAGTAAAATTGCTACATTTTACTAAGTAAAATTGTTTTCTGAGAATTTTATTCATTTATTTTAATAAATTTATATAGCCACTCAACTCAAATAGGTGACTCTGGGCCGTTTACAACATTTAAAAAAATCCATCATATAATAAAAACCCATTAAAAAAAACATCCCCACACCTCCTGGAAACCATAAGACAGTGAAATCAGCCACTTGATCGGTTCCATCTCCCATTTGTGGTCTCCAGGCCTGCTTAAGAAACCACGGCTTTAGGGCTTTTAGGAAAAAACAAGCAGCTGGGAGAACAACTGTACCTTGGAGGAATTATGTTCCATAAAGAATGGGTTACCATTGAGAAGGCCCATTTTCGTGTTCTCATTAGATTTACAGGCAGTCCTCGACTTATGACCACAGTTGAGCCCAAAATTTCTGTTGCTAAGTAAAACATTTGTGAACGTTGCTCCATGTTAGGCCTTTTTTTGTTTTTGGGCCAAACTTGTTATGTGAATCTCTGCAGTTGATAAGTTGGTAACCTGGTTATTACATGAATCTGGCTTCTCCATTGACTTTGCTTGTTAGAAAGTTGCAAAAGGTGATTGCGTAACCTTGGGATACTGCAACCGTCATAAATATGAGTCAGTTGCCAAGCATCTGAATTTTGATCACACGACCATGAGGTTGCTGTAATGGTCTTAAGTGTGAAAAACGATCATAAGTCACTTTTTTTAAATTGTACCTATTGTTTCTATTTCAAGGAATTGTAATAAGTAGGAAAAAGTGGTCAATAATACTCCACAATTGTGAGATGCAAATAACAGTGGGGATGGGGAGTTGGTTTTCCAGATTTAATATGTAAAATGAATTATGTCATTTAGGTGTATACTGTAATTGTAGCAGCCTTTATCATGAGAAATGAAATCCTTGCAACATTACATTTTGGAGTCTTTTTTAACAATAAAAAACACAATGCGACATGCATAAGAATAATTTCACAACTGGGTAGATGCTTGCCTATGTTACTTGTGTTGATGTTATTGCATAGTTTTGTTAGATTTGTTACCACATGCTTATAGGAAAATGAGTGAGTAATATTCATATTGTTATGTGCTCACAAAATATTAAGAAATATTGGCTAGAGGCCTTTCACATTGTTCAATGATATTAATTCAGTGGGAAAATTCTCAGAAGCAATAAGGTGAAGCTTAAGGTTAAAGCATTAAGTTTTTAAAATGTTAATTCAATTATTTATAGAAAAGTAAATAGACCAGGTAGCGGATGACCATACAACTGATCTGACAATTAATTTACTTAGGTTTCTTAACATGAAAGATGGGAAAGTTGGTAAAACAGTTAAATTTTGCCAATTTTTTTAAAAATGTAGTATATAAATACAGACAAATACAACAAATCCTGCTCCCTTCTAGCACTGATGTTGTTATAGTTTGGTAATGCAACATCTGCAAGAAAGCATCCAAATTCAGAAAGCATCAAGGAGCCCACAACAGAGACGGTACTGGAAGAGATCATCTGGAAACAGGTGTTTTTATGGTTTCCCATGTGCATTATGGCAAGTATTTTGCTACAGGAGCTCCAACAGATTCTCATAATAAAAAATATGCCTGCTGATCTAAAAATATTGGCTGCCTCTGACCCAATTATCTCATTTTTAATGATGCTACTTTCTTCCATGTAAACATTGTTGTCCTGAATTGTTAATAAAAAATATAACAGATTGCAAGAACTTTGGATTCTAGGATTTCTTGCATAAATGAGAGAAGTTAGGGTTCTTCCTCCTAGTAGCTAACTGCCCCTCCCCTAATAGGTATTTGCTCTTTTGTCCACATCTCATTGTGAACTGTTCTAGACTAATCCTAGAAGTGACTTTTTCCAAATGCAATATGTTATGTAAAAGAATTGTTTGGATCAAAGCCATCACTGTTTCTTCTATCCAAAACTGACATGAAGTTGATAATGACTATGTTCCGTTGCTTTTCATCAGAACTCACAAAAATATGTGCCCCTAAGCCCATATAAAATATTAAAAAGTTATTAGATAGCATTTGACTAACTGGCTCTCTTTTAGGAATGTTCAACTTTTTTCAAGCTTCATATTTTAAATTCAAAGCATAATGCCAGAATTTGTTTAATCAAGAATTTTGTTGTAGGAGAAGGCGGAGCTTCGTCTCGGTGTTACAGCTGCGATCTCGGGGCTCTGAGATCGCAGCTGATATTTTCGCCCCTGGTCGGTCCTAACGGACCTAAACCGTCCCGTAGAGACGGGGATTGTGAAGGGCATAGTCCCAGGATCCCAGAGATATCGCAAAATCTCTGGTTTGATCCGGGAGAAGCCCTTTTGCTGGCAGCGGAAAGGCAGCCTCCAAAGCTGCTGAAGTCGGGACAGCTCCGGAAAGAAAGTGATTTAAATGAGCGTGTATCGGTTGGGTGAGAAATTCCTTTTGTATAGTAAATTGATTGAGACTTGAAAGGACATTCTGAACAAAGAAGAAATCTGTGACTTTATTTTTGTTTGACTGAAACTTGGCTGAGCGGCGTTTAAGTGATGTCAAACTGAGACTTGGATTCTTTCCTTATTTTTTTTTCTGAGGACTTTCATGTGACTTTGTAGGTAACCGGATTGAATTTTCTCTTATATATATTTTTATGCTTCTCTTGATTTTTATTTTTATTTTTTTTTTAATTTTCTTTTTAGGATAGAGGCTCCCTTTGATTATCTTTTTTTTCTTCTTGTTTGAGTTTTTTAAAAATATTTTTTTTTCTGGCTGGGGGGGGAAAGAGTAGTAAGAGATGCTGCAACACTGCCAACTAGAGGCTTGAAAATACTTTATTTGAATTGGGGAGAAAAGCACTCCTTTTCAAGGACATTTTAATGTGATAAGATAGAGGGAGAACGCAGTAAAATATTATTACAGGTGCTTCCTTGGACTCTTATCAATATTTCAACACTTGAGGCTTGGCTTTGAAGCTGCTGGAGAAGACAGTCATAATAAGAGCCTTGGATAAGGAAATAAAGTGCAGTGTACAGTGTATATATATATATACCTCTGAAATTCCTACTCGCCAGATTTTTTGTTAATTTTAACTCTAGTATTTTTGCTTTTTATTTTAAAGGGAAAGCCTTAGAGCTCTTTCTTTTTTTTCATGCTTCTTTGCTTCTTCCATCTACCACCTTGTTTTTGTTTTTTGTTTTGATTATTATTATTATTATTATTATTATTATTATTATTTTCTTCTATTTTTTTTTTTTATGGTGGATTACTTCAATTGGACTAGGGTCTAGAAGAACCTGAAGATCTTTCTTTTTCCTTTTCCCCTTTTTTTTTTCTTTGGTTTTGGGCTTTTTACTATTGGATTTTTTATTTTTATTTTTTTGGACTATATTTGGTTACTATATTAGCTGGATTGAAAGTCAAAGAGAACCTGAAGCTTTGGAAGCATTAAAATGAGCAGGAAACCAAAATCATTTGGCATTTCTGCTTCTACCTCTGCTTCCCCACCATCTGAAGGACAACATTTAATTCAGACAATGTTGAAGCAAGATAAAGAACAAGAAAAAGTAAATTTACAGATGATTATGCAAGGAATTCAAGATATTAAGATAAAAATAGATGCTATGGATCAAAGAATAGAGAAATCTGATGAAAATATTAAACAAATGATGGGGAAGTATGAGGAGAGATTCCAAAAAATTGAGGAAGAAGGAAAACAAAGAGAGGAGAAGATTGGAAATATTGACACTAGATTAACAGTGGTAGAACAAGAAAAAAATGGGATGTTGAGGTGGGAGATGGAAAGGTCAGAATTTTATCTTAGATTCCAAAATATAGAAGAGGAAAAAGGAGAAAATTTGGCTGCGATAATGATAGAAATGCTGGCAGACCTTTTGGAAATTACAGAGGAAAAGATGATGGATGGAGTAGATGAGATATATCGAGTTTATACAAGATATGCGATGAGAAATAAACTACCAAAGGAAGTTCATATCAGATTTACCAAAAAATCCATCAAAACACAGATATTGCAAGTGGTAAGAGAGAAAACATTGAAATATAAAGGTAAAGAGATTGTGGTTTTAAAACAAAGAAGAGTGAGAGAGATGAGAAGAGAATACCGATTTCTGACCAAAATACTATTAGAAAATGAAGTGAACTATAGATGGCTGATACCAGAAGGACTAATCTTTATGTGGCAAGAACAGAGACATAGAATTGATTCGATTGAAAAAGCAGAACTTTTCTACGCAGAATTTTTTGGAAGAAGAAAAGAGGAGGCAGAGAAAGAGGTCTCATTAATTGAGTTACAGGAGGAACAACTGGAGATTGAAAAAGAGAAAGGAGTTGTAGGTGGACAGGTAGACAGTAAAGAACAACGTGAAGTGAGAACTACGAGAGCTGTTAGACCTAAATATAAAGCATAATCATGGAAGAAAAAAAACTAATTACAATGAATATAAATGGACTTAACTCAGTTGTTAAAAGAAGAAAAACCTTTCATAAATTAGAGAAATTAAAATTTGATATAATTTGCTTACAAGAAGTTCATATTAAAAAACAACATGAGCAATTGTTAGTACAGCCAAAATTAGAGAAAATATTTACTTCTTTGATTCAATGTAAGAAAAGGGGAGTGGTTCTCTACATTAAAGAGGATATCCCAGCAAAACTGATTTACACGGATGAAGATGGAAGAGTAGTAATGGTGGAAATAATGGACAATAATAAAAAAAATACTCTTGATTGCAATTTATGCCCCGAATGATAAACAAGAAGAGTTTTATAAAAAACTACATATGGAAATAATTAAATTGGACTATGTTAACATAATTATGATGGGAGACTTTAATGGAATTGTGGACAATAAATTGGACTATATAACAACAACAACAAAACAAAATAGAAAGGTTCTCCCTAAATCTTTTTTTAAAATGACAGATGAATTAACTTTAAAAGATATTTGGAGGGAAAGAAACGTTAAAGCTAAACAATACACTTTTTATTCTAATAGACATTTATCATGGTCCAGATTAGATATGATTTGGATCTCAACAGAATTAATATCCACTATTCAAGAAACAAGTATTGAAATGAGTACTTGGGCAGACCATAGTCCAATGACAATTAAATGGAAGGGACAAAAAAAAAGATCGAGATGGACATTAAACAATACTATTTTAAAGGAGAAAGACTTTATACAATGGATGGAGAAGGAATTGGTTTTTTTCTTTAAAGAAAACAAAAAAGAAGATACTTCAATACAGAATGTTTGGGATACAATGAAGGCATATGCTAGAGGTTTGATAATAGATTATACAAGAAAAAAGAATATTAGGAAAAGACAAACCTCCAAGATCCTGGAAGATGAATATAAAAGACTTGAAAAAGAACTACAGAAAATACCACAGAAAAAAGATATTAAATTGAAACTAGATGTAATTAAGCATAAAATGGAATTAATAGAGAAAGAAGAACTGGCACAGAAAATTAGAAATTCTAAACAGAATTATTTTGAAGACGCAAATAAACCAGGTAGATGGCTAGCATATAAACTGAGAAAGGAGAAGGAATCAAGAAAAATATTGAAACTAATAGATGATCAAGGTCAAGTTTGTTGTGGTAATAAGGAGAAAAAGGAAATTATTCGAGATTTCCATGGACAACTATATAAACAAAGAATATTGATGAGGAAAAAATTAAACAGTATTTACAGAATGTTAACTTACCGAAGATACCCAAAGAGACTGAAGAAATGTTAGAAAGCAATATAACAATGATGGAATTAAATGAAGCATTTAAGAGACAAAATAATGGGAAAGCACCAGGTCCAGATGGGCTTCCAGCAGAATTCTATAAAAAATTTCAAGAATCATTGAACATCCCATTGTTAGAAGTTATTAATGAAGTTATGTTAAAGAAGATGACACCCAAAACATGGTCAGAGGCTTATATTACACTTATTTTAAAAGAAGAGGCTGACCCGTTGCAAATTAAGAATTATAGACCTATTTCCTTATTGAATGCAGATTATAAAATCTTTGCTTCAATTTTAGCAGAAAGACTGAAAAAATATTTAAATAATTTTATCCATCCAGATCAAAACGGATTTCTGCCAAAGAGACAAATTAGAGACAATATGAGAGTAATTTTGGATACTTTGGAATATTATGAGGCTCATCCTGAGAAACAAATGGCTTTGATATTCCTAGATGCTCAAAAAGCATTTGACAACGTGAACTGGAGATTTATGTTATTACTATTGGAACAGATGGGTTTTGCCAGAAAATTTATTCAAGCAATGGAAACCATATATAATAAACAGACAGCAAAGGTAATGATGGAGGGAGAGTTTACAGATCTTATTAATATAAGAAGAGGCACAAGACAAGGATGTCCCCTATCTCCTTTGTTATTCGTATTGACTTTGGAAGTGTTGAATAGAAATATTAGAGATGACAAAAGTATAAAAGGAATGAAAATTAAAAAGGAAGAATTTAAACTACAAGCTTTTGCTGACGATTTAGCTTTTATTCTGGAAGACCCGTTAGAAACCGCTCCAAAATTATTGGAAAAGATAGAGACATATGGTGAGATGGCTGGCTTGAAAATAAATAAAGATAAAACAAAGATTTTGACAAAAAACATGTTATTGAGACAAAGAGAAGAACTGACAGATCTTTTGAAAATCCAAGTTACAAATAAGGTTAAGTATCTGGGGATATATTTGACAGCAAGATGTAGCACATTAAAAGAGAATAATTATATTAAACTCAAACAACAGATAATTACAGATTTGAAGAAATGGGAAAATTTACAATTGTCATTAATAGGGAGAATTTCAACAATTAAGATGAATATTTTACCTAGAATTTTATTTCTCTTTCAAACAATACCAATTAGACTTGGAAAAGACTACTTTGAAGATTTAAATAAAATCATGTTGAAGTTTATATGGCAAGGTAAAAGAGCGAGAATAAAGTTAAAGCTTTTGCAAGATGCTAGAATTAGAGGAGGTTTTGGCCTGCCTAATTGGGAACTGTATTATCAAGCTGCAAGTTTGATGTGGGTCAAAGAATGGATAACATTAAGAAAGCATAGATTGTTGACATTAGAAGGACATGGCTTACTGTTGGGCTGGCATGCTTTTTTATGGTACAAGGGAACTAAAACACAGGGGTATTTCAGAAGACATTATATACGGGAGTCTTTGTGGTTAAATTGGGAGAAGATAAAAAAACAATGTTACCTGAAAATTCCAGTTTGGTTATCGACTATTGAAGCATTTTTCTATCCTATGATCTATAAAAAGGAACAAACAGTTAGATGTGGGGAACTGTTGGATGAAAAGGGTGGACTTAAATCGATCCAAAACTTAGAGGAACAAGGTATAAGGATGAATTGGTTTTCATATGCTCAAATACACTCAAGATATGTTGAAGATTTTAAAATGGAAGGATTTTATGACAAACAGACTGATTTAGATAAGATATTGATGGGTACTGATGAGAAAGTGATTAAAAAATTATATGGTTATTTATTGGGAATTAAGCTAGAGGAAGAACAAGTTAAAGAAACTATGATTGCTTGGGGGAAGAATTTTGGATATGGGATTGATTTAGAGCAATGGCAAAAATTGTGGTCTCAAAATTATAAAATGACAATGTCAATAGCATATAAAGAAAACTTGTATAAGATATTTTACAGGTGGCACTTCCCCCCGACAAGAATAGCAAGAATGTTCAAGAACAAATCTGAAAAATGTTGGAAATGTCATCAGATACCTGGCTCATATTATCATATGTGGTGGACTTGTGAGGATGCCAGAAAATATTGGACTAAAATCCACATGTGGTTGGAAAAAATGACAAAGAAACACATAGACTTGAAACCAGAGATCTTTTTATTGGGAATCTTACCTGATATATATAATAAAGACTTGAAATATTTGATTGTAAATGTATTAACAGCGGCTAGGATTGTATTTGCTAAAAATTGGAAGAATGAGAAAATACCATCACAGGAAGAAATTATTAAGAAAATATTGGAATGTGCTGAGATGAGTAGATTGACATTTGAAATTAGAGAGCAAGAAGATAAACAATTTTATGAAATTTGGGATCTTTTTTATCAATGGTTAGATGATAAAATACAATAATAGAGCATTAGTATTATATCTATGAAGGGTTTTTAGGATTGATTTGTTATGACTATATGATTTGTTATAGAATAAACTGTTTGAAGTATTGTTATCTCACAAAGCATGAATGATTAAAAGTATAGTCAGAAAAAGACTTTATTTTAATTTTTTTTGGTAATATTAGGATATGGATTGACAATATGAGTGGTTATGTAATATAACTGTAATTGAGACTATAAAATGAATGCACAAAACTGATGAACCAACCGACACACCGGAAGTATATATGAGAGTAGATGTTTTTAATGTTTTGTATGTTATGTCTGTTTGTAGAAAATTAATAAAATTCTTAAAAAAAAAAAAAAAGAATTTTGTTGTTAAATAACTCTAAATATTGTCTGCTTTCTCTTCAGCTATTTGCATCATATTGGTGCATTTATTGATAAGATACAGACTGCATTTCTTGCCAGAGAGTGTTGCTGTTGTTTCTCTAGGTGAGTACTGATAGTAGAAGGAAAATTTATTCTGTTCCGTTTGAATAAATAACGGTCAGTAATATTTTCAAAGTCCAGATTGTAATTTAATTCAATGTTTACTTTTTTTTGTCATTTGCCTGTATAACCTTTTCTTCATAAGATTCAACACAGCGTAAGTAGTTCTCTCTGCTCCCCCCCTTCCACAGAAAAATCCTGTGAAGTTCACTAGTGTGAAGGGGAGAAATAATATGATTGATTCCAAGTCAATTTATTAAACAATTTATTAGACAGATTTATATGGCCAGGACATGGGAGACTGTGAAAAGGGCAGTCACTAATTATCATGCCTGAACAAGGGTATTGACCTACAACCCTCAGATTGAAGGTTATTTAATCATGATGAGTATACATATTTGTTTTAAGAGAGTGAAGGATGCAGGTTATTATTGTACACGGAGGAATGGCAAAATCCAAAACCCTCTCTGTAGATCTGGCACTGCTGTTGGCAGTTTCAACATCTTCTCTGCTTGAGATCGATCAGAGCTGTGAAAGATATAATCTTGAGCATTCTGGGACTCATTTTTACCTTGCCTAATAAGTGATTGATACTCTGAAAATTATCATAGGAGCATTTGGTTTTGCAATTTTAGAATAGAGTTGGGATAGAAGAGCACTTCCCCAGCTGAGTCTTGAGTGTATTTCTCCTCATCCTGTATGATTTACTTTTTTTTTGAAATCCAGATATTCTGGATTGTAATTCTCATTGTCATCTACCAATGTAACTATTAGCTAAACTAATTGCACATGATGGATGGCATTGACCAACAGATATGAAGGTAATTGGATTGGTCTTAGCAAACTCTTTCTGGATGATGGTTGTTGTTTCAGCCATTGTGCAGATTGTTCCTATAAATATATTAACAACTGTGCTACATTTCTAGAGCAGGAAAAAGTATAAAATCTGACAACTTGCATCATAAACAGTATGTGTGCTCCAGTGGTGGGATTCAAAAATTTTTACTACCAGTTCTGTGGGTTATTTGGTGGGTGTGGCTTGGTGGTCATGTGACCAGGTTGCTGTTTGGTGGTCATGTGACTGGATGGGCATATTTGGTGGTCATGTGACTGGGTGGACATGCGACTGGGTGGGTGTGGCAAACAATGTCACTCACATCAAGGGGTGCCTCACTTGGCCCCTCCCCTCCCAGCCATTCCTTGTCACACCCAACCTCAACATATCTATAGTTCCGTAAAAATGTTGTTCACCATTTTTTGCTTTTATTATCTCTGTACTATAGATGTACTTTCATGGACCACTGAAAGGAGGAAATGACTCATATGCTTTGCCCAAGAGTGTGATAGGGAATAGGCTTTTAAGAGGCTGCCAGAAAGAGAGAGGGAGGCAATGTATTTTCTAAAGCACCAGAAGGCAAACAAGAAGCAATGGATAGAAACTGAACAGAGAGAGAAGCAAACTAAGAATAGGGAGAAACTTCCAGACGGTGAGAACAATTAACCAATGGACCTTCTTGTCTCCAGAAGTTCTGGGTGCTTCAACGCTGGAGGTTTTTAAGAAAAGACTGGACAGCCGTTTCTCTGAAATGATATAGGGTTCCCCCCCAAGGTCCCTTTAAATGTTATTCTTACACCGTTCCCAGGACCTCAACTCAGAGTTTGGCATCCTCAATTTTTCATGCCTGAGCAGGGGATTGGACTAGAAGACTTCCATAGTCCCTTTCAATTCAGTTAAACACACATGTATTTATGCTCTAGACCAGTGGTCCCCAACCGTTTTTGTACCGGGGACCAGTTTCACGCAGAAACACTTTTTCAAGGACCGGCAAAATCAATTCTTCCCTAATAGTAAAGGGCTTCTTAGCTTTAGCAATGCGGTCCGTGAAGTTAGGCGCAGAAGTTAGCACAGAAGTTAGGCAAGGGCGGAAGTGATTGTCTTTCAAAATAAGACACCCGGAAGCAAAAACATATTTTTATATATATTTTAATCACGATTATTCATTCTTTGCAGCCCGGTACAAAATGATCCACGGACCACCACTGGTCCGGGGCCCGGTGGTTGGGGACCCCTGCTCTAGACTATCAATATGTGAACCCTGAAAAATACCTGGGCAAAAGAAAGACAGTAAAATCACTCTAGGTGTAGGGACAGTGTAAAATATTAATATATGTTAAATAATGGAACAATTAAAAATAATAGCACAGAGTTTTCTCTGTCTCCCCCCTTCCTTCCTCTTTCTTTCTTTCTTTCTTTCTTTCTTTCTTTCTTTCTTTCTTTCT
>BLBF01000041.1:20562975-20576073 GCA_015471245.1 Laticauda colubrina
TCTTTCTTTCTTTCTTTCTTTCTTTCTTTCTTTCTTTCTTTCTTTCTTTCTATTTTTTCTTTCTCCTCTTTCTCTTTCTCTCTCTCCCTTTCCTTTCTTTCTTGCTCTTCCTTCCTATTTTTCTTTTTTTTCTCTTTTCCTCTTTACTTCTTTCTCTCCCTTCCTTTTTCTTGCTCCCCCCCCCGTCTCTATCTCACACACACACACCAAATTCTCTCTCATGACACACAAACACACACACACACCCCTGGTCTGGGAAGAACTTATCGGGTGAACTTTCTGCCATGGCGAGGGGGTGAGATGTTGGCTGGCGGGGAGCCCAGTGGCTCTCAGCCCTGGACCAGGCCTGGGCCTCTGAAGGAGGCTAAAATGGGTGATGCATCGCATTTAAGGGAGAGCAGGTGGTGAGTGGGCAGTGGCTCCGGGGCAAGGCTGGAGTTGGGGAATCACGAATTCCCTGACCCAGCTGAGGCAGCTGGTGGTTCCAGTGACTTGGAGTAGGTGAAGGGTCAGTGGACAGCATGCATTGCTTACCTTTGGTGAGCTGACCAGGTATCAACAAGGCAACTGGGAGGTGATTAGCTGGGCCACTTAGCGAAAACAACATATATAGGGCGGGGGTGGGCGGGGTGAGCTTCGAGTAGCCGGAAAAGATGAGCGACTCGAGTGTCGAGCAGCTGGAAGGGGCGAGTGACCGTCAGGCAACCGTACCAGTTTGGGGGCGTGGCCAGCCAGAAGTTGCTACCAGTTCTGTGACCCACACCAAATTCTTGCTACCGGGTTGCCAGAACTGGTGCAAACCATTTGAATACCACCTTTGGTGTGCTCTCATTTAGAGGGAGGCAAACAGAATTCTTATGAACAGAACTAAAGAATTTAAGATGAGATAAACTTATGATCCTTTCTCTCCCTCATTTGTGATTAGGTAAATATATTCATTCTTTTAAGTTGAGCACAACTCCTAATGTCTGGCTGGATATTTTTGGGACTTTCCAGGCTAGTTTATAGTTTGGAATTTCAGTTTCCCATCCAAGTACATTTAAACTCTTAGTTTATAAGCATGGACAGAATAGCTAGGGGTTACTGCTTGCTGGAACTAAAGATGACTATGAATCAATCTTGTCTCATGGGGACTTCATGGATACTTTTTTTTCTTGGCAGCAGTATAGAAGTGATTTGCCATTGCTGTCTTCTGACAGAGAGAAATGGGCCAGTATTACAAACCATAAAAGCTGGTTTAAATGTAATTCACATTTACATTTTGTAATCTACAGTCTGAATACTTTACCACCTCCTTGAAATGTTGTAGTGGTACTCTTGTGCTACTCCAGAGCCCTACAAAGAACATTCTGTAGAGCAGTAGTCCCCAACCTTTTTTGTACCAGGGACCAGTTTCATGCAGAAACATTTTTTCAAGGGCCGGCAAAATCAATTCTTCCCCAATAGTAAAGGGATTCTTTACTATTTTTTTACTAAAAACATATTTTTGTATATATTTTAATCACGATTATTCATTCTTTGCGGCCCGGTACAAAATGATCCACGGACTGCTACTGGTCCAGGGCCAGGTGGTTGGGGACCCCTGCTGTAGAGCATTGTCAAAAGGTGGGAATGCAAATGAGTTAAAAGATAATATTAGTAGTTTTGTTTCAGGGAAGAGCAAAATAAGCAGTTCCACATGATCACGATGCATCACCTGCTTGTCTCATAGTTTGTTGAATACATAGAAATAGTTACCATCAACATCGTTAGTGTGTCATTGATATATGTGTTTTTTTTCCTCTTTACATAAATCCAGTTCTCTCAAGACTTGCTATAAAATTGTAACTGTTTTGAAGACAGATTTGATAACAAGAAAGGGAAATCACTTAAATGAACATGGTCATGATTGTGTCATAAAATTTTTCCTTTTAATTGGAAATAGCATAACTGAAGCTAGCTGCTTCACTTAGTTTTTGCAATTAACAACAAAAACTCAAAATTAAAATTCTGAAATTTTTATTTATTTTTATTTTATTTATTTGTCAAGCATGTATTAAATAATAAATATGAGAACAGATATGAGCAACAGAGAAATGCTTTCTCTGTTGCTGGACAGAAGTCCAGACAACTAGAGCTTGCTGGCCTTAGGAAAAGGCCCTGAAAACCAGAGTGTTCCCTCAGTCGATAAGGCATGAATCATCAATATGTGTTGATATGGGTTGAGGTTAATTTTGACCTAGCAACTATAGGTATTTGTATTTGATTTCCTCCCTCCCTCCCTCCTTTATTTCCCTATTTACTTTTCATATTATTGAATTGTTTTGTTGTCAATTGCCTAAAGTTACATGACAACTGCTGTGTATATGCAACAAATAAATAAATACATGCTAAGTTCTTTCATTGTCTTAACTTGAGGAATTGTGAAATTGTTATTTGATATCAGAGCAGATAATAGCAGCTGTAGAGCTGTTTTCAGTTTCCTGTTCTGGTCTCTCAGCAGATTGGTTCTGTTATTAATAACTTCAAGACAGGATAAGTCCAGAAGTCAGAGCTTTATGAGAAAATTTCAAGGCATAATGAGGATGAGGAGGAAGAAATATAGGACCATTGTTTGAGACTATACTTTCTTTTAGATGACTCATATGCAATGGCGTACAACTTTCAGTGATCACATGAACAGATGAATTGTTCTTCATCTTCTCTTTCTTTTTAGGTATCTTGATGGGTGCAGTTATAAAAATTATAGAATCTCAAAAGCTGGCCAACTGGAAGGTATATCAGCAATTTTTACTATACAGTTATCATATAATTGAAGTCATAATTATTTTAAATAATTCAGCTTGAATTGCCCAACTCCCAATTCATATTCTTTTCTTCATTGCTCAAAGAGGAATAATTTTTTATTGGTCATCTCAGTTCAATAAGGTGTACAAAAAGCTAGCTGGTAATTCTAGGAGCTATAATCCAACACACAGATCACATCAGAGATAATTGGCATTATAATCACACAGCAATTGAGCTCATTATTATGCCATGAAAACAGGATGCATAATAAACATTGCAAAATGGCTTCTGCCTGTTTTGTATTCCATAAACTCTTTTCCCACTCACCACTCAGTTTTTATTGAGCATTTTGGAGGAAAATAGGGAACCTCTTTTCCTTTGCACTTTTTGTTAACCTTAAAATATTTTTGTACTTTTATAAAACTGAGATTTCCGAAGCAACCAATGGGCTACCTCAGAGGTGGGCTGCACATCTGTAACAACCAGTTCGCCCAATGCAGAACCGAAAATGTAAGCGCATGCACGCACACCCCCTTCACATGTGGCTGCAAAAAGACGGATTTCCTGCATGTGGCAGCTGTGATGAGTAGGATGGGCAAGGTGCGGAAAGCAGCTGGACTGTGGGTGGGACGAGCGAGCCAGATATATAGGAGGAGATAACACTGGGGCAGGTTGGCGGGCTCAACCAGTGGGCGGAACTACCGGTACAGGCGATCCAATCCGAAAAGGCAGCAGCCCTCTATAGTTGACATGCAGTCAACTATACTCCTTTTGCGATCTCATGGAATGAGCAAGGACAGCATTTTCAGTCTAATTTAGGGGAATTAAGAAGTGAAGGATTAAGGTTTGTTTTACTTGTGGTAGGTTAAGGAGGAAAGTAAGTAAATCTAGTCCTTTAAAGCCCAGCAACAGGTTAAAAAAAACCCAAAAATTCACCTTAGTCACATTCAGTTAAAAACTGCATTCTGAACAATCAAAAGACCTGCTCTGTTATATATTTAAATTCAAGTACCCTAATTTTAAATATAGAATTTTAGATTCTTCATGCCAATGGGTGATATTTGATAACAACACATTACTTCACTATATTATCTTTGTTATCATGTTACCTATTTTGACAATTCAGATATTAAGGTAGTACATTCTTTGAGGTTTCTCAGTTCTTTCTCCTCATATTTTCTCCTCAAGTGCAACCCTGCGAGGTGGGTTGTTCACTCAGCTGACTATCAGGTCTAAGGTGGGACTAATGAAGAAGAAGACGACCAGCAACAAGATGGATGGGCTGAATTAAAATGGCAATGGAAGACTTAAATGACTAAGTTAAGAACAGATTATCCTGGAGAAAATCTATCTATATGATGACTAAGAATCAACACTCACTTGGTGGTACATATTGTAATAAAAGTATTAGAGATGCTGGATTTATCTTTGTTCCAATATGGTATTATTCCCTTGCTCATAATTCCTTAATCTTTTTGTTTGTGGTATTTTGCAGGAAGAAGAAATGTTTCGTCCTAATATGTTTTTTCTTCTTTTACTTCCGCCAATTATATTTGAATCTGGGTATTCATTGCACAAAGTGAGTTTTTTTTTTGTTACAATTGTTTGTATGCAGCCTACTCAAGGTCATTGATAATAGTAGAACAAGCACAAAATAATATTGCAAAATCCACCAACCACAAGCAATATTACATTTTATTAAGATTACAAACATTTAAAACCCTCTAAAAGCTCAGGAATTTATGGAACTCATTGACATCGCCCACATCATTGAGGGACCAATAAATGCCAGGCCTGCCCTTTATATCTGCTCTCTGTGGTTAGCCAGAATGAGTTTCAATGTGTCATTCCTGAAGAAGTGGAAAGGAATATTGAAATTACAAACCAGGCAACTTTTTATTACATCCTCATTTTCCCTTGCTGCAGAAGGTCACACATAGGGTGCCATGGCTGGGTCCATTCAGTAACGGAAAGAAATTATCAGAGATAGCCAGTTAGGGAAAGGTCCAATTGGCATGCTGAACTGTCTTCTTCTAATACTTTTCCCACTTCTAATTTTGATCTCTACTATCCAACCATTTGTAAAACAAGCCCCATGTTCGAAAATACTTTATGTCTTCTTTTCCTTTTATTTTTAGTGTCAATATGTCAGTTTCTGTACAAACTATTTTTTAAAATTACATCTTGTTCTGTAGGTGTTTCCTCATTTTTCCAGTGCCTTAGTTTTAAAGACCATTCAATGTATGGTTTTCCCACCAGGTCTTGGGTTTGAGTGGGTGGTGAAACTCTTACAGGTTTTTTTTTCTGGAGGGGTGGAGGATCAGTCCCTTCTTTTCTGTTTAATGATATGTTTTTTATTATTGGTTTATTCTGCCCAGTTTTGTCATTGAGTAGGGCAACTTTATTAAATAAGAAAGAAGAAAGCAAAGATGAGCCTCAACCTGCACAGATAGTAACCTGAAAGTCCAGTTTGTTCATGCTGGATATATATGATTTACCAATATTTACACATAGATGAGGAAATGAATCCTGTGCTTCTCCAACCCATGTATTTATTTATTGAATTTATTTTTAGCCTAATTATGTGGTATATATCATTAATGTTTACATTTGGATTCTGATCCTGATACTCATTTCAGGTGAATTTTGGTTTATAGCATTTTCAAAACTCTCTTTTGTTATATTTCTCTTGTACTTTCTTATTTTAGGGGAACTTCTTCCAGAACATAGGCTCCATCACCTTGTTTTCTGTGATTGGGACAGCTATTTCAGCTTTCATAGTTGGTGGAGGAATTTATTTTCTTGGTCAGGTGAGACTATGCATGGAGAACTTTGCATGAATGGACTTTGTTGTGGTGTGGAACGCTCTCCAGAAATTAAGGATGTAGAATGGAGTTTAACCAATGACAGAAATGACAGAGAATAGCTGGAATAATTGGTAAAGATGAATGAATATATCCATTTTGATTTCTCTCAATACTTTTCCCTTTCCAATTTTTTCACAGTTGCATTATTTTAATAATAATAATAATTGAATGCATTTTCTATGCATTTCTCCTAACAGAGGAGTGAACTCATTTGCAAAAGGAATTCCTCTTAGCCTACTGCCTTCCTTCTCTAACTAGAGCAGATTAGGCAACATGTAATCAGGAGAAGAAAGTGAAACACTTTTGTATGGATAGGAAATTTATTCATAGTGTTGGAACTGAAAATTTCCTGTACGGATTTTGTATACAGATTTCCTAGCACACATATTCTTTGCAAGCAACTATACCTAATACATTTTTAATATTACCCTTATGACAATCTCAATTTTTTGCATATTTTCTTCTAATGTACACTTTTGTAATGGTATTTTTATTGGAGAATCACTTCATAAGGGCTTAAACATATGCAAAAGCTAATAAATTAAACCAATGTTTTGAGAGCCAGTTTGGTGTAGTAGTTAAGTAGTTACCAGGAGAGGAAACAAGATATTGGGAGTTCTACTCATGCTTTATGGATGAAGCCAGCTGGTTGACCTTGGGGCCAGCCTTTTTCTGTATGTCCTAGGAAGAAGCCCATGGCAAACTACTTCCAAAGTCTTGCCAAGAAAACTTCATAATCTAGATCAGGAGTTGACTGACTCAAAGGCTCAATCAATCAATCAATCAATCAATGAAGTAGTGCTTTATAGGACAAAATTATTTTTGCTTTTAACAGTTTCCTGGAATTACTGCATTTCAGAATCTTTCAATTACATATTACCCTTTGACTATTCAAAATCTGAAATTGATTTCCTAGAGTTATTTACCATCCTGTCCCTTGGATCTTCTTCGTCATAGACATCATTTTACTTTTCAGGTTGCTGGCATTTTACATAAGGAAACAATAGTAATTGTTTCCCTAGCTAAAACAGGAACTGTAGTCTGACTTTCAGATGATTTTAATTAAATCCCAGAGCAGCAGAGGAAAGGCAGAGTATCTCCACTGGGGAATTCCCAGGTAATTAATTATTGCCACAGCAGAGATTGTATCTTTATTAAACATAATGCAAAGCAAGGTGATAGCACCAGCGTCTGTCTGTCTGTCTGTCTGTCTGTCTGTCTGTCCGTCCGTCCGTCCGTCCGTCCGTCCATCCATCCATCCATCCATCCATCCATCTATCTTTTATCTATCTATCTATCTATCTATCTATCTATCTATCTATCTATCTATCTATCTATCTATCTATCTATCTATCTATCTATCTATCTATCTAGTTTATATTGCCACCTATTCGCCCATGGCAACTCTAGGCAGCTTACACAATGTAAAACCATATTTAAAACAAAAAATAAAAATAAAAACAATAAAAACCTAACAAAAAGAATCAAATAAATTAGTAAAGTACAATAGAACAAAATTTGGGGGAAAAAAACACACCAGAAAATCAAAAACCAACTCCCATTTCCCTCCCTGATGATAGCAGATCACATTAGCCACCTGATGGGCTCCATCCCTCTCTGGGTTCACCAGGCCTGCTGGCAAAACCAGGTCTTCAGTGCCTTTTGGAAGAGAGCTAAAGTGGGGGCCATTCTAATCTCTGGGGGAATGATGTTCTAGAGAGATGGAGCCACCACAGAGAAGGCCCTTCTTCTGGATCCCACCAGGTGTATCTCCCTCAGAGGTGGGACTCGCAACATTCTCTGCCTCCTCGCTCAAATGGGTCAAATGGATGTGATTGACAAGAGATATTTTCTTAGATAACCCGGACCCAAGCCATGAAGGGTGATAACCTTGAATTGCACCTGGAAACAAATCAGCAACCAATGCAGCTCCTGCAGGAGAGGTGACACATGTGCACACCGGTGTTTGCATAAAACCATGAGGGCCACTGCATTTTGCACCAACTGGAGCTTCCGGATGCTCTTCAAACGCAGCCCCATGTAGAGCGCGTTGCAATAATCAAGACAGGAAGTGACCAGGGCATGAGTGACTGTGCGTAGGAACCGCTGATCCAGGAAAGGGCATAACTGCTGCACAACCCGCAGTTGCACAAAGGCCAATACTTTAATACTTGCAAGAAATCAGAAGGCACTTAATTTTAAGATAGGACCAGAGGTGGTATTCAACTGGTTCGCACTAGTTTGGGCAAACCGGTAGTGGTGATTTGGTGTGAGGAGTTGAACCAATGGCAACCCTTGGCTGGCCATGCCCCCAACCCGGTCACCCACCCGGTTGCTCTCCTAGCTTTTCCTACTGCATGGCAGCTGTGGTGCAGCTCAGGAGGATGTCCTAGGGCTGTTGCACATGCACACTGTGTGTGCAGCTGCTATACATGCAGTGCACTTGTGCAGCAGCCCTGGAATATCTGTCCGCCTGCCTGCCCTCTGGAGCATGCTTTTTTCCTTCTCCCAGGGACGCCCCACTTCCAGCCGGCCCGGCCAGCCAGCAGGTGAGTGGGTGGATACCCCAGGGCTTCTTGCCCCCCTTGTCATGAGATGCCTGCAGCTGCTGAGTGCTTTTTTCGGTGTGGCTGCAGTCCAGCAGCTGCACCCAAAAAAGCATGCTCTGTTCTATGTGCCAGATCTGGCAAGTCTGAGAAGCTTGTGCATAGAACAGGACGGCGTTGGACCATTGGAGAAGCGGAGTGAAGCCGGCAATCATTAGCCGCCTCTTTCGCAGTGCAAGAAGCCTCCCCCAACCAGCCAACTACTCTCCTTCTCTGCCTGGTTGTTCTGTATGGCCGAGGAGGAGGAGAGCAGATGGCTGGTTGGGGGAGGCTTTCTGTGCCGAAAGAGGCATCTGGAGACCGAAAAAGTGTCACCTCCAGCAACCACCCCTTTCGCCGGCTGGTCATCTCCTTCTTGACCATAGAACAAACAGGCAGAGAAAGAGGAGAGCAGCTGGCCGGTTGGGGGAGGCTTCTTGCACTGAAAGAGGCAGCTACCGATCTCAGGTTTCACTCCACTTCTCCAACGGTCCAGCGCCGCCCTGTTCTATGCACCGGCTGCTCAGACTTGCTGGGCCCAGCACATAGGATGGGGTGTGCTTTTTTTGGTGTAGCTGCAGTCTAGAAGCCGCACCAAAAAAAGCACACAGAAGTTGCAGGCATCACATGACAAGGGGGGTGAGAAGCCTCTGAACATGTGGTCACCTGCTGGCTAGCTGGGCTGGAAGAGGCGCATCCATCAGGAGAAGGAAGAAAGCGTGTTCCAGGAGGGTGGGCACCGGGCAGGTGGGTGGATGTCCTGAGACCACTTAAAGGGCAACTTTAAGAGTTCCCCCATGGAAGAAGTTGAGAACTGAGAGCAGGAGTAGTGGCGGCGGGGATGATGGGCATGTGTCCCTCCACAAGGAGTGTGAAGGAAGGCAGATACCGCGCCTCTGAAGAAAAGAGGAGGTGCCGAAGCCCTGGCTGTCACCTGGGAGGGGACTGTGGAGAGACCCATCACACGCTCCTCTCACCCCCGCTACTTTTGCTCTTGTTCTCGGCTTCTTCCATTGGGGCACTTTTAAAGTCGATCTTTTAGAGCTGGAAGATGTTTCGTTAGATCGCTGCCAACTCATCGTTGGGAGAGATGTAGCCCCTGAATACATGAGAAGTCTTGAGCAAAGTTCTCTGACTTTTAAAACGCGGTGTCTGCCTCCCTTCATGCTCCTTGTACACGCCGGGAACGCCTAACCAGAGCACGAGAGAGTGAAGTTGACTGCTATGAAGTGAGTGCCTTGGCTTCCCCTCTTGCTCTTCACAGTCGCCCTGAGCCGATGCGGTTTTTTTACTTGGGCAGCTAGATGCCCACAACAGCACCTGCAGCAGTAACAGGCAGCACCGCAACAATGAGGTACAGTAAGATTTGGTGGTGCAAATTTATCTCCGACAAGCTTCTGGCAAAAAACAAAACAAAAACCACCCCAAAACAAAACCCATTTGGCAGGCAGACTGGGCAGGCAGTTGTGATCTTTAGTTTGGCTTTTTTTTTTGTCAGCCCAAGGATGGAGGAGGGGGGGAGGGTAGGAAATCACTCTGTCTCTGCAGCATCAGTCATGTGACTGAGTGGGTGTAGCCAACTCGATGTCACTCGCAACAAGGTGCCGCACCACCTTGCCGAGTTGGACATGCCAAGCCAGTCACATGACCACCAAGCCACGCCCACCAAACAAGCCATGCCCACAGAACTGGTAGTAAAAAAATTTGAATCCCACAACTGGATAGGACTGTTTGTGCTGAGAGTCCATGCAATATTTTGGAACGGTAAAGTTGGAAGGGACCTGCAAAATAATCTAGTCCAGAGGTGTAGAGCTTTTCAGAGGCAAGAGCTACATTCTTAAAAAGTGAAAAGAGCCAGGACAAGAAAGGGGACAAGATTAGAACAAAAGCTAAATTTATTTTTTACTGCATATTTGGGAAAATTAATTAAATGCGGATCCAACAGGCCAGGCTGCTTTTCTGTCCCTTGTGCCTCTGACTTCAGCTACTGCTGCCACTGAGCAACAGTGTATGCCAGCTGGGGGGCTGGCAGGCTGTGTCTACAGCTGGAAACCATTCTCCCCCCCCTCACACAAAGGATGGCAAACTGCCCCACCCCCTGCCTTGTCTCACCTCATCCTGTGGGACTAGCCTCTCACCTACCACCTCACCCATTGGAGATCTCTGGATTCCCTCCCCAATCCCGCTCAAACCCACGGGCACCACCCATGCAAGCGACATCAAGTGGGCCATGATCCTGACCACACCCAGTTGGTCATGACCACTCTGGCCACACTCCTTTCCCTGACCACATCCCTCGGGCTCATGGAGGACAGTCATACTGCTGATCTGGCCCTCAATAAAATTGAGTTTGACACACTCTTGACCTAAGCTATTGTAATGTATTGATGTAATATATTTGCAGATACAAGCAGTGTGGCCTTTTGTAATTGACTGATGGAAATTCTTATTGTCTAAGTTTTTTGGAAATGGCACCCAGTGTGTCAATAACTACTGGGACCACCATAACTGATTAATTCCATAATCTTTCAATTCCGATATGCAGACCTTGACTCAAAGGTGCTTTTTCAAAAGGCAAGTGGACTTTGTTTTTTCTTGAAGACGGATCACTTCTCATTCAAGAAGCCTCTTCAGTTCTGACTGAATGATATGATGTTCCGAAAGCACTGTTTGTTAGTCTGGGCATAAATGACATTGATTAGTAATCTTTAATTCCATGATCTTATAAAAATGATATTGCTGCAGTGAGCAGTTCTATGCTTCATTGAACTATAAATTTAGGATTTTTTTTGCATTTCATTCTGAATGCACGAGTGTCTTCAGTATTTTAGGAGAAATTCAGCCCTTCTTGATTGCAACATATTATATTAGTTAGGTCATAGGAATGTTCATCACAGCTTAAAGGCAGCTTTTCTTGAAACATACAAAAATCCACATCAAGGCAATACCTTGGTGAGAATGGAAGTTTTATGTTTCAAGAAATCTTCATTGAAAGTAAGTCTGGCAGTTTCCTCATTTTTGAAAACACAGAATCCATCTGTAAGCTCAAACAAGCAAACTCACTTTGTGATTCTTGAGCAAATATGCTAGTTCCTTAAGAGGAGAAAAGAGGAGAGTTAACTTTTATAAGATATTTCTGTTTTTCTCAATTTTTCTAGGCTGATGTAATTTACAAACTGAATATGACTGACAGGTAAGTTTTGAGAGAAGTCTTTGTGTGTTTGTAAGAGTAAGTAGTCAATATTAAGTTCAGTGATGATAAATAGGGTTTACGTAGGTAAGTGGAAATGTGAATAAAAGAGGATATTAACATGGTATAACAATATGCCTTCAGCCCTTTAATTGTAAAGAAGAGGTCATTGCTTCTTGATTTTAATATACAGCACCAGATGGCTTGCATCACATGGTTTGGCTAAATCTTTATTAGTTTTGAAAAATCCTAGAAAATGGCTGAAAGATTATTGGAAGAGAACAGTTACCTATATCTTAAGGATTTAATGAACTAACAGCAATGATTAGACAGATACCATTGTAATTATATGTTATGTTGTATCTTCTTTGTTAAAATGCTATGTTTAAATCAAAGGAATACATGTGATGATAAAAGTTCTCGAAGGGTGTTGGGGCTGTCCTGTTAAACCAGAAAATAAATTAAGTTCAACCAGTTAATAATAAATATTAAATTAAAAATTTAGATTAATTATGATATAATGAATATCTGCCATTGAGCAGGTTGCTTTTAAATATTTGAAAAAATATGCTATTTTTATTTTTTTGTTGATAATTGTTAGTCTACATGGGTTCAGATTCATCTTCTTTTAGAATGAGAATAAACATTCATGCATTCCAGGCTAATGATAATTTAAATCCACTGATGCATTTCAGGCTTGTTGAGTAAGCCTCAAACCTCAATAGCATTTAATAATTCAGTCATTATGTTTATATATTAATTGTATTTCCTAACAGTTTTGCCTTTGGTTCCTTGATCTCTGCTGTTGATCCAGTAGCTACTATTGCTATCTTTAATGCTCTTAATGTGGACCCTGTGCTTAACATGCTGGTCTTTGGAGAAAGCATTCTCAATGATGCAGTTTCAATTGTCCTGACAAAGTAAGAACATTTATGTACATGGAAGAAAAAATATATTTTGAAATTAATGCTCATATAATCAAAGAGCAATGTGCTTCTTTAAACACTACTTATTTTAATGCAATAAATATGCATAATATGCACTTGTGCTCTTTTGGTTAGCATGCTTTTTAACCATCACTCCTCCTTAACATTGATGCTTGCCACCCACTCTCATATAAAACAGCCCCAATTATTATTTCTCTTAGGAACCACCAAAGTACAACCTATATTTGATTACATACAAGGGCAGGAATTTGTGTTGGGAACATTCTTCAGCACTATAGACTTCATGAATTTGTTTTTAAAATTCTATGAGAAGCTGGTGTGTAAATTCATTCTGCTTTCATGGCTTATATTTGTTGCTGTATTAGTTTCTAGTTTGAGACCAGAAACTGAGTTATTTTATAGAAGTTTACAAGGCTCAGTTTTTAATGAATCAGTAGGATATGTTGGGCAAAATAAGTACTTTCTGATTACTTGGTTTGAAAATTATGCAGGTGAAAGTAAATTTTCTTGATTAATTGGATGCTATGCCTAAGGATATCATTATATTTTATTTTTTAAGCTTTTTATAGATGGCTTCCACACATGCATATTAATATTATTTGATTTATCATGGATCTAATTCTTCGGATCTGGAAGTATGTTCATGAAATATATTCATTTCCTTCCTTCCTTCCTTCCTTCCTTCCTTCCTTCCTTCCTTCCTTCCTTCCTTCCTTCCTTCCTTCCTTCCTTCCTTCCTTCCT
>BLBF01000041.1:20576083-20651246 GCA_015471245.1 Laticauda colubrina
CCTTCCTTCCTTCCTTCCTTCCTTCCTTCCTTCCTTCCTTCCTTCCTCCCTCCCTCCCTCCCTCCCTCCCTCCCTCCCTCCCTTCCAATATAAGCTTTTTTCCCTCCCATTTTCCCATTTGCTTGCGGATCAGAAGAGCAAGCATCTTATTTTTGATTCTGTAACATTTGTAACTTCAGCCTTTTTTCTTCCTCTGTGAAAGAGCTGTTAGAAGGATTTCATTTCTTTTGTTGTAAGTAGGTATCCTCCTGGCTTATTTTGTACCACTGTTAATAACAATAGAAAAAGCAAATGTAGGCTTCCAGATCTTTAAAACAGCTGTGTTTCCCTTTGAAAAATAGTGCATCTTGACTTGATTGAATTCTTTTGTCATTCCCCTAGACATATTACAGCAAAAGCATTTTAAGAGCAATTTCAACAATAATAACAAAGCATTTATGGATACTGCATTCTGTATCCCAGACTTAAGATTCTAATGTGTAATCCCCTTGGTTGTTCTTGTATTTTTTTTATTATTATCATTCTCAGTACAGCAGAAGGTTTGACGAGAGAACATACATCTGATGTAAGTGGATGGCAAACCTTTTTACAAGCACTGGCTTACTTTTTGAAGATGTTTTTTGGTTCTGCAGCACTGGGGACTCTGACCGGTCTTATTTCTGCATTAATATCCTTTGATTTTAGATAAAACAAATACTTCTCTTTAATAACAACCCATTTCTAAGATTATTATTCTTTTAAAACATAACATTTTTAATAGCAAGAATTAGTGAGTAACAATTTCAGATTTACATGAAACTCATATTTGTACAAGACTTTCATTAAGGCACAAGTTTCTCTATAATAACTCATCATACATGCTGATGCAGTGTTGCTGGCTGGGGAATTCTGGGAGTTGAAATCCACACATCTTCTAGTTGCCAAGGTTGAGAAACACCATGCTTATGGGTGAGATTAATATATAACTTTCCAGTTGTAGTTTTAGTATATTCATTGTATTTTTAATAACATGTTAGTGCATGTTTTAGTTTTCAAATGCATTAGATATCTGATTGACTGAATTTTTTATTTTCATGTTGGCAGCTTTAAAATTGAATCCTGAAATTCTCCTATATCAAAATTCTATCTGGTTAATTGGCTTGGCTCATTTAGTGTGGAATTTATGTCAGACAATGGGTCTGATTTTTCACAGCAGCTTGAATTGCTTTTCTCTTATACCATGTACTGTATGTTTCATCTTTTCTTCTCTTCCAGTGATATCTGGTCAACTAAGGCATTGTGTTCCATTATGGCCTGACTTTCTCTTTTCCTATAAACAATAGAATTCCACAATTCATTCTTTTTGTTGAAATATATGTTTAATTTAGTTATTTGTGTGCAAACAGTTGATAATGTTAAGTTGCTAGTAATAAGTAACAAAACTGATATTACCCCTACAGTGTAGATTAGAAGGGGAATTGTAGGAGCACAGGAATAATAATAATAATAACAGCAGCAGCAACACAACAGTCATTTTTATTATGACAATTGCTAAGCAGTATGAAAACATAGAAAATCATAGAATCACAGAGTTGGGCAGGGTCATTAATTGAAACTAAAATATCCCTGACAAATTATTGTTCAGCCTCAGCTTCACATGAAGGAAGCCCACATTTCTCTAGGTCAGTGTTTCTCAACCTGTGATACATGGCCTGCTAAGGGGCTACGATGTCATCACAGGGGGTTCCCAAAAGTTTGAAGAAATGTTATGATTTAAATCTTTAGTTAATTTTTGAGGTGTGTGTGTGTCCGTGGCCGTGGTCTGCGGCCACAAAAGGTATTTAAAGAGAGTTTGTGGCGAAGAACCCTCTACTGCTTTTGGCAATTGGTTTCATCTTGATCTGTTCTCATTGGTCAGATTTTTTTTTGTCATTGAATGTGCCTTTATATCAGTCTTTTATTATTTGGTGAATGATTAATGTTAATATTTCTCTGTTGAGCCACAATCTGGCTACACAGTATATTCAAAATATTGGACATCTTCTCATGAAGATTCAACCTATTACTTCTTCGCCTTTTAAGCAATGAATTCTTTTCTGTTTTTTCTGACTGGCAGTTGAAAACTATTAGGCTATGATATGCTTGAGACCATGAAGACAGATGACTTTTATGCCACTTCTCAGGATTTCCCTTGTAGATGCCAAAGATTGAAGCATTTACACTCTCAATTATCTTTGTTGTTTTTACATTGTTTAAAGAAAGCTTTCTGTAAGTCCAATTTCTACACACCTGACCAGCAATTGGTAGAGCTAAAGTTTTTTCTTATGGCTGGACTGTGCCTTATGAGAAATTTATATTTATTCTTTGTCATTTTTAGTGCTTTATATCTGCATTATGTCCAACAAAGGAAAACATTAGTTGGACAGTTCCAAATGGTTTGGACTACAGTCCAGCTCCCCTTTTAATCACTATTGCCCTGAGCCAAATATAATAGTTGACATCTGGAATATTTGGAGCAGAGCATGTCACATTGGGAGGCTAGTTGAGAGCAAATAGGGATGCAAAGGACAATTGAGTAAGTTTTTTTTTTTTTCATGATAAGACAGTAGAAAAACATTTTTATTTCTGTGGATTCAATAGATCACATTATCTTGTTATCTAAGGAATGTTTATATGTAGCTCAGGGTTGAACTGTGGAATCTTTGGTATTCTCTGAACTTGCAACAAAACAACTTGTTTTGTTGCAGACATTTCATTACCAAGTTAGGTACCATTTTTAGAAAGAAATGGGGTTTGCTCTGTTTATATGATTTTGGGTGGCACAGTGGTTAAAATGCAGTACTGCAGGCTACTTCTTCTGACTCCTGACTGAGTGCAATTTGGCAGTTCAAATCTCAACAGGCTCAAAGTTAACACAGCCTTTCATCCTTCCAAGATCAGGAAAACCCAGATTGTTGGGGGCAATATGATGACTCTGTAAACTGCTTATAGAGGATGTAAAGCACAGTGAAGTGGTATATAAGTCAAAGTGCTATTTCTATAGTTTTCCCTGCCAGAGTTTGTGGGGATGTTGTTTTTTTCCTTGGTGATAACTTGATTTGTTTACTGCTTGATTGTTTGTCTGCATTATATTTCCTTGATTTAGGGTATTATTGATTATTGAGCCATTGTTTGTCTAGTGTTAATCCTATTAATCCCGTCTTATCTGGGTAGTGATTACTGGTGAGATGTTCGGTTCTTTTGTTTGTTGTTTAGCTTTTTTATTGTTTCTTTATGAACCTGTTCATGGCTGATTTGTCTGATTGCCAAGCTTCTAGGAATGACCTAGCTATTTTGGATTTAGCTTGATCTAATATGCTCACAGTTTTTGAGTTGAAACTATGATTAGGTCTGCCTGTTTTGAAATTATGGAGTTTTCATCATGTCTTCTGACTCCTAGTTAATGTTCATGGATGTGTTTTGCTAGTTTTCTGCTTGTTTCATACATAGGTTGTTACAGTCCTTACACTGTAGTTGCTTCTGTTTTTACTGTTTTTACAACTGACTCTTGGGTTACTTAAAATGTTTTGGAGGGTTTTAGTTGGTGTCATATGGTTAGCTATATGACATATATAGTGATAAGGAGCAATGGTGGGCTTCTACTGGTTTCACAACGGATTTGGTGAGTGTGCGCTTCGCTTTTTCCAAGGTTTTTTGTAAAGCCCATGTCACACTGCACCAACGGATGCAAAGAGGATATAAAACGGACAAAAAAGCTTGCCATCCGTTGCTTAACGCGATGTACTCACTGCCTCCGTTTTGCTTCCTCTCTATCCGTCCAGCATCCGTTTATGGACATTTCATCCGCTCAGAAAGTTTTGAGCTGCTCAAAACTTTTGCGCGGAAAATGTATCCAATTTGTCCATTCTGCATCTGCTACGCATCCATTACGCATCCGCTATATCCGCTAGGCATCCGCTGCGCATCCGCGCAACTTGCATCCGCTCGGACTCAGGGAGGAAGCGGAACGGACGCAGAACGGATGCCTAGCGGAAACAAAGCATGTAAAACGGAAAAAACGTCCGCAGAGGGGACCTATCTTAGATATTAAGGATGTCTAGAGGATGCCTAGAGGATGCCTAGAGGATGCAAAGGGACACCTATACTGCCTATAAAAAGGGGGAGCAACACATCTGGATCTCACTTTCAGACCAGCAGCCCTGCTGCAGACCTCTGCAGCCTTCATCTGCCTCTTCCTCTTCCACAGCATCCAGTCATGTCCACCGTGGATCGTAACACAGTCCTTTTGGCAGCCACCATCCTTCTGCAACAGTGCAAAGCTATCTACAGGCTCTGTGAACTCTACTACGGGAAGAAAAAGGGGCAGCCAAGAAGCATCTGGGTACGAAGATGGTTCACCAGAAGAACAGAGGACGGACTGTACAACAAGCTGATGGTGGAGCTCAGGAACGAAGACACTCAGGCATTCCAGAACTTCATGAGAATGCCTCCAACCATGTTTGACGAAGTTGTGCAGTGGCTGACACCCAGGTTGACCAAGGCAAACACCAACTTCTGACCTAGCCTGGACCCTGGGCTCAAGGTGGCACTCACTCTGCGCCACCTGGCCTCAAGGACCACCTATAGCAGCATGCAGTACGGATGGAGGGTGCCACACAACACCATCAGCATTGTGGTCAGAGAAGTGGTGCAGGCCATCATCGAAGAATACAAGGAGGAGCTCCTCCAGTGCCGCTCCACTGAAGAAGGATGGAAGAAAGTTGCAGAGCAGTGGTATCAGAGGTGGAACTTCCCACACACCGTTGGAGCCATCGATGGCAAGCACGTGGCCTGCAAAGCTCCAGCCAACTCAGGGTCCACTTATTTCAACTACAAGGGCTTCTTCAGTATCATCCTCTTCGCCATGGTCGATGCTGACTACAAGTTCATGTACATCGATGCTTCAGGTAGCGGCTCATGTTCAGATGCCCAGGTATACAACGCCAGTGACCTCAAGGGTAGGCTGGAACGCAACCTCATCGTGGGCTTCCCAGATGCAGACCCCCTGCCCAACGACACGCAAGATGTGCCCTACTTCATCGTGGGGGATGACGCCTTCTCCCTCACAACCTACCTCATGAAACCCTACACCTCCAAATACCTCACCTGTGAAGAGAGGATCTTCAACTACAGGCTGTCCAGGGCAAGGCGGGTGGTGGAGAACGCCTTTGGCATCCTGGCCAACAGGTTCCAGGTACTTCTCACCACCATGCAGCATCACCCAGAGACCGTGAGGAGGATCATGGAAGCTTGCTGCATCCTGCACAATCTCATGCGCACCCGCTACCCAGTCTTGCAGAACAGGCTCGTGGACCTCCAACAAGGCAATGGGGACATGGAGCCTGGGGAATGGAGGCAAAGGCGAAACCTGATTGACACTCAGGATGTGCAAGGCCCCAACAGAGCCTCACGTGAAGGGAAGAAGCAGCACAACCTCCTGAAACACTGGTGCAACTCCTCAGCTGGAGCAGTGGAGTGGCAAGACAGGATGATAGATGCTTAATGGATGCTTCCTTCAGCCTGTCTCATCACACTGATGAGATTGGGCCATGTATGTTGGGTGGGCCTACAATGAACAGGGCATTTAATAAAGAGTTGTGTTTATGTTCAAATGTGTGGATCAATGCTTACATTGTTATTGATAATAAAGGGCCAAAGGTATGGCAGCTGGGAGGGTGGACCATACAATTCCACTATGCTTGCACTGGAGGTTTATCTATCCCACAGCTATTACCCATCCCAAAAGTATCCCTGCCCATCCCACTGCTATCTTAACCCATCCCACAAGCATGCAAATGCTTAAACCATTTCTAAAAGTTTCCACCAAGACTTTATTAAAAAAAAGAAACGAAGCAAGTGTATGAATCAAAAATAGATTTTATTAACAAGAAGCTATAAAACAAAAATTAGTCTCTGGCACTCCTCTTGGTCGCTCAGTCTCAGGGGTGAAGGGTCCAGGTGCTGTGGAGGTGGCTGGTGCTGGAGTGTTTGTCATCAGCTCCTCCTAAAGCAGAAGCAGCAGAAGCCCCAGCCCCAGAAGAGCGAGCCCGTGCTGCAAAAGCCCCAGCAGAACCAGAATGAGGGCCAGGGGGCGGGATGGTAGCCCTGTCCCTCTTGCAAGGGCTGGCAGCAGATGGCTGAGGCTTGCTGTGCTTCAGCATGGTTGTGGGGTTGCTGGCTGGCAGGCAGGCTGGCAGGCAGGCTGGCACCAAGGTTGTCAGGCAGGCAGGCAGGCACCAAGGCTGGCAGGCAGGCACCAAGGCTGGCAGGGAGGCTGGCAGCAAGGCTGGCAGGCAGGCAGACAGCAAGGCTGGCAGGGAGGCTGGCAGGGAGGCTGGCAGCAAGACCTGGAAGCAGGTCTTTCCTCTAAATGGCGACCTTTCCTCTAAATGCTTCCGAGCTGCTTCCGTTATATCCGCAGGGTTGACGCAATGCATCCTCCCCGCATGCGCAATTAACGCTCGGCATCTGCTAGGCTTCCGCTGTGCATCCGCTGTGCATCCGCTTCATCCGCTGTGCATCTGCTCTGCATCCGCTGTATCCGTTCTGCATCCGCTTTGCTGAGGTCCCCCGGAAGCCTAGCGGATGTGCCATCCGGTCCCATCCGCTTTCATCCGCTTGGTTTCCGTTCTGCATCCGCTTTCCATCCGCCCTGCGTCCTCCCCGCGTCCGTGTTATCCGCTCCGGTTATGCAAATTTTTGCCCCTTCTGAGAGCGAATAACAACGGATGGAACATTTTTCTCGTCCGTTGTGTCCGTTTTGCATCCGTTGGGCAGTGTGACAGGGCCTTAAGCTCTTTAGCTATATTGTATTTTGGAGTCCCTGGTAAATGATACAATTGGACAAAGAAGTATTTAGGCTTGATATTTTGGGGTGTCCATAGTAGTGTAGGAATATGAGAGCCTTCCATTCACTGTTCTTTTTTTCTGATTGACCTTGGTTGGATTGTTTAGAGTTCTCTTGATTAGGTTGTCTACTGCCTGTACTGGATTGGTGTTTATTTGTATGTAGGTTTCTGATGTCCAGTAATTCTTTGGCTTTTTGCACGCATTGTGATTTGACCATAATAACTTTCGTTGCTCAGGGAATGATGGTTTGGTCCTTTGGATTTTTTTTGAGGGCTGCTCTGTCCTCTACTTTGAATGGGTTCAGATTCTTTTTTTGATGGTGGTCTGATTGTCTACCTTATGTTTTGTCAGGTATTTGTGGCGAGGCCTGTGGTTTTAAATGGTTCTTCTAATGTTGTAGATTCTAACCAACAAGCATAATATTTGTTAAAATTGAGGCTTTCTGTGGGATCTTGTCTGTTGTGGTAGATAGTGAGCAACCGGACATTTTGACAACCTGTTCAGGTATGTCTTCTGGGGTTCAGCTTGAGCATTTTGGTTTGGAACTTTGTTTTCCTTTTTCTAGCTTCTGTTAAGGATGTAATCTTGATGGTGGTTGTCAGCATTTTTAAGTGTTCTGAGATTATAGCTTGTTCTAGCTATTCATGTTTTGTGTTTTATTTCAGATTATAACTTTAACTTTCTGTTAAAACACAAAAAGTTTTGTGTATTATCTCTAATGGGTAACTAGAAATTTGCGTGAGAAATTAAACTCGTGCATTATCAAGATTTTAGATCAGGATCAGACAGCCTATTGTCTTTAGATGTTTAAATTAATTTTTAGACCACATAGTTACACAATACCAGATCATTGCACATGCTGTTTGGAATGTTTGAATCACATTATTAAAAAGAAAAATCCAAGGTATCACATTCTTGATTTAGATAGGGATACTATCGCAATCTGGAGTATTTGAAATGTGCTTATAAAAGGCTCATAAAATGTTTAAAATTCTTTCTTTATATGTATTGATTGAAATAATTCTTTTTTATTTTTTTCAAGCCTAGGATGAAGGGCCTTTTGAAATATCATTAGATTTAGCTTCCCATCATCCCTGATGATGATGAGTCCTACTGCTTGGAGCTATAGGGAGTGGGAGCTCAACAACATTGGGTTAGCCACTATTAAAACTGAATATTAATTAGCTTATAGAGCAACTTGGAAAATTAGAGCATCTAATGCTCAGAGTTGCAAAGAAGATTTACAACAGCATCAAAGCGGGGTTAGTCTTTTTAGAAGCAGGATTGGAAAAAGTGATTCCTATATGATGATTCTCCAACTTTATGAAGCTGTATTTATTCAAGTATTCTTCAAAGCAGATCTTTGGACAGACTGAAATCACAAATATCACATTAGGCAAAATGGCTGTTAAAAGGTAGGTACTTTTTCAGAGGTACTTTTTCAGTCAAAAGATCTGAAAAATGTAAAGGAGTCTTGAAAAGAGTTTTGATAGCAGTTTACTGGAGTTTGTCGTATCCATTCTTAGCCTTGAATATGAAGTATAAGAATGGATCATAATTGAAAAGTCAGATTGACTATCCAAGCCAACAAGCATAAATGTGCCCAATCTTTATTCTTTTTGCAGCTATTTTGACCGCTAAAATTATTAAGTGGCTTCTTTATAGACAAAAATCTATGTTTATCAGAGAGAAAGTAAGTTGGCTTTCATTCCATTGAAGTGTTCAGATAATGCTTTAAAATAAGTTAAAACCACATATTTAGTGTACAAAGAAACTCACTGTGGAATTGTTTCTATATGTAGTACGGACATATTGACCTATCTGCTCTTAGAACCTTAATCTATATATATAAAAGCAAAATACCACTCATGCATCATCACAAAATCTCCAGAACTGTAAAGCCCACAAACTTGAAATTTGGCACGTATGTTCCTCTTGGCTTCTAGGTGCTCACAAAGAAAGGATTTTTCAAAATGACCATCAAAGCATTAGTATTTTGTATATTATTATCAACACACTCTGATGCTTCTACTCCCCCTCCTACCTGAAAAGCAATCGGTTCCAAATGCAAAAACACAAGCAGAGGAAAGGAATTTCCATTTCCATTTCAATTTCACAGCAGAAAGCAGCACCAAGTACAGAACAGTTGAGCTACGCCATGCCCAGGCTCCTTGCTTTCTCTTTGCTCACACAGCAAATACTGTTTCACTTTCCAAACAGCCCTCAACTCTCTCACATTGACAGAATTCTAGCCAGAATTGATGGATGCTGGTAGGCAGAGGCAGAATTCCCTCCCCCTTATTTTCCTCTCCAAAAACTAAGCCCAACCACATAGTTTCATAGCGAAGCACAGATATTGAGCTAGTCTGTTAGAAGATGATCACTGATAATTATATTTTCAGCATCTCATATACTGAAAGTTACTGTTGTATGTAAGAATATTTAAACCTTGTTGAAGTCTGCAAAATTTAAGAAGCTTAACAACCACAACATTATTTTCAAGTAAATTCTTAAATATAATGATGAGGTGTAAAGCTAAGAATATTATAAAGTTGAAGGTTCTCTTATAATAAAATCATTTTTCTGTGCACTTTGTTAGAACCTTTAAAAATCCTCTAAAAATAATTCCTTGCTGCACAGAGCATCATCACCTGGAAATTTCTGTTATTCTACTTGAAAAAGTCCAACAGCTAAACAGTACGAAGAAAAATAATCGCTCTGTATTATTCAACATGAAATGCTAAGCTTTCTAATGGAGCTCTAATGACAAATAAGAACTTCCTAATTATCTGACTTTCCTATTTCATCTTTCTTATTTTTCTTAACTGTAATTAACATACTAAAACATATTGATTTACGAAAAACTCCTTCCCTGGAGTTTGGAATGATGATTATTTTTGCATATCTTCCTTATGGACTTGCAGAAGGAATTTCTCTCTCAGGTAAGTTGCAAAACAAATTCCCTTGAAATTATTGACAATGTTGAAAAAGCTTTTACTTCTCTAGAGCTCTCAGAGTATATTTCCTCCCTACGATCAATGAAGGCTATTACGACAGAGAAGTAGATAATTTATCCTCCCAGTTGTTATATTTTCTCACATTTAGATTAACTCCTTACTGTACACCCAAAAAGAGATTTTACCAATTTGGAGTTTGGCGAATCACTCAAATCAAGATGTAATGTTCCCTGGCAAAGTTCATTGGCTGTGCTAAATCATAATGAGATTTGCTTGGTTTCGGCTTAAAAATAATGATGGTTTTTCATAGAACCATGGAAAATATACTATTAAGTGACTTAGTTCTACCTGATGCTCAGAATTGTTGTGGTTGTCAGTTGTGAAGTTGTGTCCGACCCATCGTGACCCCATGGACAACGTTCCTCCAGGAACCTTCCTGTCCTCTGCTATCCTCTGGAGTCCATTTAAGCTCATGCCTACTGCTTCAGTGACTCCATCCAGCCACCTCCTTCTCTATCATCTCCTTCTTCTTTTGCCCTCAATCATCCCCAGCATTAGGCTCTTCTCCAGTGAGTCCTTCCTTCTCGTTAGGTGGCCAGAGTATTTCACTTTCATCTTCAGGATCTGGCCTTCTAAGGAGCGAGCAGTCAGGATTGATCTCCTTTCGGAATGAGTGGTTTGATCACCTTGCAGGTGCTATGTTCAGTTGATGGTCTAAAAGTATTCCTAGATCCTTCTGACACACGTTGCCACCAAATCAATAGATGTTTGACTTTTTGTATGCATATAAGAGGATCTTGCTTTTCTCACAGATGAGCATCTTTGCATTGATTATGATCCAGTTTTTATTTTCATAGAGGTCATTTGAATTGTAGTTTTGACTTATAAGATACTAACCAATTATCCTAGCTTGGTATTATCTAAAAATTTGAGAAGCAGTTCTTCTGTTTCCTTCATCAGTTATATAGATGTTAACCGGCACTGGGTCAAAGACATAATCCTGGTGAGACTTTATCCATACTTTTCTTTGGGATAATGCAGAACCACTTCAAGCAGCTTTTTAAGTCATAGTTTGAAGCTTGAATCCAGGTAGTATATTGGTCAGAAAACTACATCCAAATCAAGACAATATTGGGTTTTATTGGTGCTATTTAGTGGTGCTAATCTCCATTACAAAGCCGAAGAGCCAGCGCTGTCCGAAGACGTCTCTGTGGCCAGCATGACTAAACGCCAAACGAGCACAGAATGCTGTTATCTTCCCACCAAAGTGGTCCCTATTTTTCTACTTGCATTTTTACATGTTTTTGAACTGCTAGGTTGGCAGAAGCTAGGACAAGTAACAGGAGCTCACTCCATTATGCCGTGCTAGGGATTCGAACTGCCGAACTGCTGACCTTTCTGATCAACAAGCTCAGTGTCTTAGCCACTGAGCCACTGCGTCCCTCTAAAGAATTAAGACTTGGCTTTTTCAGCCTTGGGATCTAACATGTTAAATTTTTCCTTCCTGCAGAGAAAAGTTGTTTTTAATTTTACTGTTGAACTCAGGCTTGTAAACTACTTCGAGCCAGTTTGCAATTGTAGCAGCATAAAAGCTTGGAAACTAAGCTAAAATAAAATTGTACTAAGCTTGGATTTAAAGATACCATTCAATCGTAGATTAAAGGAAGAAGAAGCCTGGAGGTTCTTCCTGGAGAATCCAGGTGCATATATCTTTTGCACTGCACTGTATTTGGTTGGGATTTTTGTATTTTGTATTTTTGAAGTTGGAAAGTTTACTTCAATAATGTATTCAGATAGAAAAATGTGCAGTAATTTTAATTGGATACACCAGCAGTGTATCAAATTGCTTGAACTAGAAAAGAAGAAAAGTGATTTGGAAAGTATATCAAATTTCTTGGACTGGAAGAGGAGAAAAGGAAGAAGACCACGACAATTTTGAACAACCTCTTTTGCATAGAATGCTAAATTTAGCATCTAGTATGGTTATTCTAGTAACACACACTGTAAATTGTTTTAGAGTCTGGGATAATAGTCCATATATCTACAAAGGTTTAGGGATGTTGTGGTTGTGGCCTCAGTCAAAAGAGATTTACTATTATATCTTGTAGAGAGCAAAATTTTACCATTAACCATTCATTTTTATGATTTGAAGCATTATTATGTATCTGCAGGTGCTGGGAGAACCTGGCCCCAAATATGCCTTTTCCTGAGTACACTCTGCCTCTCATTAATCTCAAACATCTCACAGAGTGAAATATATGTGGTCTTGCAAGTAACTGTTTATCCCCTACTTTTCTAGTTTTTCTATAACGTTGGTTAAGAAACACCATGGGTATTTAATAACAACTGTGAAGTCTAAGCATATTTGTATGCATGCTGATTTTACCAGAAAGCATCTGTTTTGATAGCTATAACAACTTCTGTCCATTTAGGATAGCACTTCCAATCTTGTGTATGCAACTCAGAGTGGATTTTACAGCTGTTCTCTAGTCCTGAAGTAACCTCTGGAGAGCCAACACTTGGTTGTTGTTTTTTTTATAGCCATTTCATTCCAAATAACATCTTGGGAATTGTAATGGAACTAGTAATTAAAATTCTGGAGCACTTTCACTAATAGGATCATAATCATTCAATAGAATATTAGATTTACATTGGATAAAATGAGTTATGTGGTGAAGCAACTAAAAGGATTATGATGAGTTTGAAGTTCACTGAATCTGTCAGCTGTTATCAGATCACTGTTGTATTCTCATTTTGCAGCGGCTCTGCCATCTCTCTCTTTTTTGGTATAATATCAAATACGACTTCTTCATTTTCTATGCACAAACCTTGTTTTTGTACTCTGGGAATAAACAAACAGCAGTGTCAGATAACATCCAGTTGGGATCTGGTAGTATGATCCATATGATACTGGTTCCATGGAAACTCCATTCAGTCTTTACAGCTTTGTAGAGCTTTTCTTTTAGCCTGTGAACAGAATGTATAGGAAAAGCATGTGAACTGAATAATTTCTCTCAATAAATCAAGTAAAACGTTTCTGAATTATTTGTTTAATTGGGCTCTCTGTCTAGTTTTTGGACTTTTGTGGAGAACAGATAATCTTTCAGGTTACATTTTTCGTAATAGCACTTAGACTAATATGTTTTACCACACTCTGGGCAGCTTACAGTGTCAGCATATTCCCGCAACAATCTGGGTCTTAATTTTGCCAACCTCAGAAAGAAGGAAGGCTAAGACAACCCGGAGCCCATCAGGACTGAATTCCAGATTGTGGGCAGAATTAGCCTGCAATACTGCATTCTCACCAGTGCATCATCAGGTTTCCTGCATATTTATGCAGAAATATTGAAAATTCTTAAGGTTTCATGAACTATTAAGCTCTGCTGTATCAGAAAGATCCAATTATTCAGTATGTTAGAGTTATGGTATGTAATTGTAGCCCTCAGTCATATGGGAGAGTGTGGGTATAATTTGGAACAGGAGAATATAGTCTTTGGGAGCTGAAATTCAGTAGATTGAGGGGAAGGTTGGTTGCAAAGAGGCCTTTTCAATAGCATTATTTTCCTGCAAACGTTACCACATTCTTCATAGTGAAAGAGTGAGAATATTGTTTATGATGAAACCGATATCTATAATCTATGGTTAAGTCTTAGTTTGGCTATTCTCCTTGAGTCTATTAACTAGTACTTGTTTGTCTGTTGTTGGCCTAGTGGAAACAACTTTCAGTGTGGTGATATTTTGAGTCCTTTATATATACTATGTTGCTTTTCTGATAATTGGAATTACATAATTAGGAGAGCAATTTTTTTGTAATTTCTAGGGTTGGGTATTTATAATAGAAAATATGGATTTGATATTTCACGTAGAGTAGCAATATTCATCAGTCTTAAGTGAAAGCACTTACTCCCAGTGCAAATAGAAAACTCCTGTGTAAGCATTCCAAGTCCCTCCAAGGTCTTAGCTGCCCCCAATTTTGAAGTACAAGTGCATATGCATATTTAGGTGCTTTTGTTCCTTCAGCAGTTGAGCCAAAGGGTTGCGCTACTCCGGGCAGCTGACCCAACTCATGTTGTTGAATTGTGCAACTGCTAGACCTGATCTTCCAACTTGAATCATTACCTTTCCCATTCTTGTGCTGCACAACAGTTTTGATTATTTATTGGCTTGCAATTAATAACAGTTAAAAAAAATATATGACTTTATGCATAGGTATATCTAATGGTGAAATTTTTCTTCCAGGTATCATGGCTATCTTGTTTTCTGGCATCGTAATGTCTCACTATACCCATCATAATCTTTCTCCTGTTACACAGATCCTAATGCAGCAGACTCTGAGAACTGTTGCATTCATGTGTGGTAGGTGCTGTCTGTTGCTTGGATTCTTACTATCAAAGCAGACTTTTCTAAATGCTTCCTGATTATCCTATCAGTTTTTGCAATGGCAATCTGCTTTAATTTAAACATCAAATATGTTTCAGTTATGATTACACATTTTTGTCCTGCCAGTTGACCAGGAGCTATGGTCAATGGAGTTTAGAGATCGCTCTACAGGTGTTTCTTAACTACCATTCATTTAGTGACCATTCAGAGTTTCAACAGCTCTGAGAAAATGGACTTATGACTGGTCTTTGTACCATTGCAGCATCCCCACAATCCTGTAATCAAAATTTGGCACTTCAATCAGAAGAGAGCTGCAAGGGACCTTGGAGGACTTCTAGTCTGCCCCCCCTGCTCAAGCAGGAGACTGTACCATTTTAGACAAGTGGCCATCGAGTCTCTTCTTAAAAACCTCCAGTAATGAACCTCCACAGCTTCTGAAGGCAAGCTGGTTAATTGTCCTCACTGTTAGGAAGTTTCTCCTTAATTCCAAGTTGCTTCTCTCCTTGGATTAGTTTCTCTCAGTGGATTAGTTTCCATCCAGTGTTTTGTGTCCTGCTTTCAGGTGCTTGGGAAAATAAATTGACCCCCTTGGCAAATGACATACATGTATGTATGGCATACAAACTACAATGTCCTGGGGTCATTGATTGCCATTTGTGACTTTCCCAGCTGGTTCCTGTAAGCAACATCAATGGGAGAAACTGGGTTTGCTTAACAATCCATGATTTATTTAACAACTGGAGTGATTCAATTAATAACTGTGGCAAAAGTTGTGAAATCAAACACAACTCACTTAACAACCGCCTTGCTTAGCAATGGAAATTTCGGCCCCTATTGTGAGTATAAGCCGAAGCCTCCTTTTATTGCAATCAGTAAATTGTTATTGATCATGTTGATTGGATTTCATTCCACCTATATTTGACAGGAAAAGCTGGCCCATTGTCATCAAACAATGTACATGGTAATAAATTGCATATAATAAAATATGTTTTCTTTTTATTACAATGTTAAGGCACAGGAATGGCAATAGGTTAACATGAGCTGATGGATAAAAATCAAAAAAAAATTTTTCCTGGTCCATGGTTGAGGGAAACTTGCAATTCTGCAGGTGTGGCTGAAGTATGGTAAACCTATGCCCACCCCAATCAAAACTGAAATAATTTGGAAATGTGTCCGCAACACCTGCAGGACTGGGGAGTATCAGTCTGGAAGATGCCAATCAGTTCCTGGTGTCTTTTTCCTGATTCATTCGAGTTCCTCCTTCCTTGTGTAGTCTGATCTCTCAGAAGATGCTCCTGGCCAGATAAATGTATTTTAAAAATAGTTTTGAAGGTTGCAGCATATGGCTTCTCTATATCTCAGCAGATGGCAGCACCTTGCTGTCCTTGCATTGGTTCAGAAGGAGATTTTGCATTACGACTTTTGTATAAGTACTCAGACATTCGGTAGGCCTCGTTTGACCCAATAGGACTCCCAACTAAGCGTGCATATCATTGCAGCCTTAAATATTACAATTTGTAGTCATTGATTGATCTTTTGTGTGTGTGTATGTTATTTCAAAGAATGTGAATTGTGGGTAAGAGGAAGCAGAGCTGTTTCTTTAACTGTAGGAGCATTTCTTCACCACAATTCTCAAAACAGACCTACTATTATGGAGTCTGCCAAGCAGAAAAGTCACCTTTACTGACAAGGAGAATAAAATGTGCTGTAAGTCTTTCTCTTCTCCTCCAAGCTCTGGTTAAGTCTTGCCACAAGATTAATAACAAAATGGATTTCTTTGACTTTTTTCCTCGCCTCCAGGGTACTTTGAGATGATAGAGAGGCAATATGCATTCATTTCCATTAAAAGATATGGGTACAGTACCAGGAAACTATTTGAAAAGGGGGAAAATATAGGCAATACATTAATGTAGTTCTCTGTACTTTGTCCTTTCTTAGCTGACATTTGTTTTTAAATGTATTTATTATTTAGAAGATATTAAACTAAACACAGTATTAATGGCCAGAGGTGGAAAAAAAAACCTTACAATTTCATGGATGCAGGAATCTGAGTCAGTGACACACACACACACACACACACACACACACACATACACAGAGCAAGCACAAAACCGCATTGCTAGACTAAATCACATTTTCACTGCTCCTTTACATGTGTTCTTTCACAATAGCCAGCTAGATACTACCAGGAGACACATGACCAGAACATGTGGGAAACAGACTTGTGGTTTGTTCCATCATTAAGTGTGCTCTTGTCTTTGAACATGGGCATTTCACTGAGCTGTTAAAACTAAATTAATATCAGATCTGAATGTTGCTTTCTGATGCAGGGGCACAGAAGGTTGAATATCTGTTAGGAGAGGAAAAGAGGGAGAAATAGGAGATTGTGGAAAAAAAATACTTTGCTGGCAAGACAAATCATACTGCAGGCCCCAATCATCACTGTTAGCCAGTTTCATTAAACCTACATATTGTGTGTCTTTTCAGTCTGTGCCACATTGCTAAACTGTACGCAGCAAATGCTAGGTTTTAATAGAACCCTGTTGAAGAAGCTAAGTTTCTGTTGGACGAGGCCCAGACCCTCTGAAAACAATAACTCAGTGAGAGATGAATCTCCTCATCTGTCCTTTTCCTTTTGGAAGAAGCAAGTTATGTATCTGGACATTTTAAACAGTTCTCTTTCTTATTTTTCTTTGTAATGTCATCTAGGAATGGAAGAGACTATATCTGCTTCAAACATTTCTTTTGAAAACTTGGAAGTTTTAAAAAATTAAACATAGGGACTTGAATGATCAGTGTGGTATTTTGTGAATACTTATTTCTGATTTTTCTCTTTCAGAAACATGTGTTTTTGCATTTCTGGGCCTGTCAATTTTTAGCTTTCCTCACAAGTTTGAAATGTCCTTTGTCATCTGGTGCATAGTAGGTATCAAATTATAGTAGCATTTGTTTCACCTGATCCCAGCCTGGCAAGAAGGGCAATATAATGTGTCATAGAGAACTCCAATTTATTATTTATTGCAACAATTTGCATGTTGCCTGCTTATTGGAGTCTAGCTGGATTACAATATTAAAAACAATGCGACGTGAATGTATAATAACACAATTAAGCAATCTCTTCCTTCACTGTAGACAATAGCTTTCTAACGGATCTATGAAAATGACTCTTAAAAGTTGAATTAGGTTCTTCTGGAAGAGCCAATGGGTTGCATGGGACATTATTTTGCCATTGGTCACTATCTTCATGGTGAACTGTGGTTGGTTTTGAGATTACCCAGAATGTTCATTGATTGGCATAGCAGTCTTAAAACCTAAGAGGAGGGATTATCCTTGTAACTCTGATATTGAACTGCATACATCTTTATAACAACACTTGATAACTTTAAAAGTTAAATTCTTTTTAAACTTTTGGTTAATGTAGACTAGCATAGCTCTTCTCCTGACATATTAGTATGCAGCGAACTCACGCTAAAGACAGCTTTGTATTTCCAGTTAATTTATTCATTCTGAGGCAGCCAAGACTAGAAAGAAAACCCTTGGTAAGAGGAGGCTAAATTGCTAGGGCAGTGCATACACTATCTCATAGAATCAGGCTAATATTAGCATTTTACTTCTAGGACTTCCCAGTTAGTAATGTGTAAAAGTGATGTTGCATTTATTTACCCTACATATTCTATTTATCTATTTTATCTATTTCAATTTATATAGTCATCCATCTCAAAGGCATCATGCTAAGCAGCTCGCAGCATTTAAAACACAGTACAGGATCTTGACTTACAACATTTTGTTTAGTGACCTTTCGAAGTTACAAGGACTGAAAAAAAAATAACATGACATTTTTCACACTTAAGATTGTTGCAGCATGCCCATGGTAATGGGGGAGCAGTAAAACTTCAAACATTTGGCAACAGACTTATATTTATGATGGTTGCTGTGTTCAGGGTCATGTGGTCATGTGACCTTCTGACAAGCAAAGTTCATTTAACTTTGTGGGAAGCCAGGTTCACTTTACAACCCTGTTACTCCTAACAACTGCAGTGATTCACTGAATGGCTGTGGCAAGAAAGGTCATAAAATGGGGCAAAACTTACTTAACTATCCTGCTTAGCAACATACAGAAATTGCGCTGCATTTGGCCATAAGATGAGGACTATCTGTATAAAACACCCAGAATTAAAGAAATATTGCTTGTACTCTTTGAGTTGAATACAACCAGATTCCTATGCATTCGCTGCTTTTCTTCCCTCTCTTATATAGTATGCTCTCATACTTGTTTATTTGAGGGTTCAGACCTTCTGTTTTCATTTGCTGTTAAGTGATTTTACAGTAGACTAGAGCCTTAGCTTAGGGCTCCTAAGTAGCACATTGTGGTCTATGAAGATTCTCAATCATCCAGGACACGGTTGTCCCAAAGATGCTTTATCAAGAGGCAACTGGACTTTCTGGTTTTTCTGCTTCTTCAGAGCAGAAGAAGCTTCTTGGATGAGAAGCAAAACATCTTCAAACAAAAACCAGAAAGTCTAGTTGCCTCTTGAAAAAGTACCTTTGGAATAGCAAATTGAGGGTTTGACCCTCCCTTTTCAAATAAGAATAAAATAAAGATAAGCATAGGTATATAAGTGATGCAACATATCTGAGAAAAGAAAAATGGGTTTGTTACGAAACTCAACCCACAAAATCCTGTTGAATTTGACCAAAGGGCTACCTGAACTCCTTTTCTATATTACCTAGATGCTAATATAGAGGTGACCCATAAAGAGGTTATGAATCCCAAGTCTCATTTTCCCATTGTTACGTCTCTTATTAAAAGCTCAATTTTGCTTCTTTTTTTGACAGGTGCTTGTCCTTTTTGGTAGAGCGGTCAATATTTTTCCCCTCTCTTATTTGCTCAATTTCTTCCGTGATCACAAGATAACTCCCAAAATGATGTTCATCATGTGGTTTAGTGGTAAGTTCTTGACATTTTCATTCTTGGGTATTGTTCTATATAGCACCATAGTTGTAACTGGATCATGTTAAAACTATGTGCTGAGTTTCTGCATAGAAACTTTCATTTTCTCTATTTTTGACTGATTGATTGCTTGCTATTTCCCACTAGACAAAGGAATTGTCTCCAACTGCTCAGGAGAAAAAATATTTGAGATAGAGATAAATCTTTCACTGCACATTTCTAATTCTGCATTGAATAAATACATAAATTCTTTGCATAAAATAGGAGGTAGTTCAGCTTTCCCCCACATGGTCTTATCCAGATGCATTGTGAAAACAATTTCTATATTGTCCTAGCAACTTTGAAAAAATGGCTGGGAATTCAGAATTTCGAGCCCAAGAATATGGAGTTTCAAGGAGGGAAAAAGCTAATGACATATTATCTTTAAAGCCACATGTTGTCCTTAAAGTCTTTTTCTCAAGCCCACCATCGTTCTTCGCCTGTACCTCCTTAAGCATTGATAGCATGTGTAAGGATACATTTCCTTCCAGGTTTTCCCCAGCACACAGTCACCTTATACACATCTTATACACATCTTGGCTGTAACTCAGTTTAAATGGAGAAAGTGCTGCCTGGGAGGCAGATAGTTCTGTATTAGTATATTTGCCGAAAGGTTTATTTCCAGTCCATTGCTGAATGCCACATAGAGCCATTAGGGCAAAAAGACTGCCCATCTCTGGAGAAGATAGTTCTTGGGTATAGAAGGAACAAAAGTCTAAAGCAGTGTAAGGCAACTTCAGATTCCAGTGATGATGAAACAGAGTGGAGGAATGGTTACAAAGGTACAGTAGAAGTGACATAGTTTTGTGCCAATAAATACTTCATTGCAGGCAATTCCTTGTAGGCTTTCCTAAACCAGGATGCTTGACCCTTAATCTTGAAACAGCAAACAAAGAAACCATTGATAGCTTTGAAGAATATTATTTCTAGAAGGATTGAGGAATGCTTATATGCTTCCCTGTGTTCCTCCCCATTAACTAGGCTTACGTGGGGCAATTCCGTATGCCTTGAGCCTCCACTTGGGCCTGGAACCAATTGAGAAGCGGCAGTTGATTGGCACTACCACAATCATCATTGTGCTGTTCACAATCTTATTGCTTGGTGGAGGAACAATGCCTTTAATCAGGCTGATTGACATTGAAGACTCTAAAGCCCGGCGGAAGAACAAGAAGGATATCAATCTCAGCAAAACAGAGAAAATGGTGAGCTTCACATGTTCCATATTTAAATGAGATAGATGCTTTTATATGTGAGTCTTGCATGAACCTCTTTGCCTTTCTTCATGACCATATATTTGCTTTCCCTGATTTGGCATTCTCAAAATTTGTTAGGATCTATATAGATAATCCTTGACTTATAACTTATCAACTTAGTGACTGTTTGAAATTAAGATGGACTTGCCATGGGGCTATCTATGACCTGGTTCTGAAATGCCAATAGGCCCCTTCTATGGTCACATGACCAAACTTTGGGTACTTGGCAACATAGCCTCATTTATGGCTGTTTGCAGCATCCATGGTCACATGAGAATTGTTTTATAATGATTTTGCCAAAAACTGGCACATCTAGTTTTTGGCAAAACTGTGCCAATAGTGAACCATGGGTTTGTTTAACTAACACAGCATTTTCTTACCAATCATATTAGTTGCTTTATGACTGATGCATTTATTTCATGACCATTGCAAAAAAAGGTTGTAAAATCGGGTCTGTGACCGATCCATTTTACAACTGTCACAACTTGCAACTGTAATGGGCAGGCTCCATTACGGTCGTATGCCGAGGATGACCTGTAGCTACCAGAACTCTTCTTAATGGCTGAGGATTCTGATTGTAGCCATAGTACCTCCAGAGCACTCCAATTTGGGTAAGTCTGCTTTCCATAGACTGAGGCAGAAGAGAGGCAAGGGAGACAGAACTGTGAGAGTCTTTGGAATATTATTGCACAGGAAGCTTCCCTTTTTTTAACACACAGCACCATTTCAGTAGGCAGGTCATGAATGTAGCACAGTGTAATGATCAGTCTGCTACCTTTAAGTAAAATAACCTTCCCATTGAAATTCAGACACAAAGCTACCATTTGGACTGAGCCACATCTAAGTGGATGATGATAACATACGGATGGTGAGTCACACACCTTTCAAAAGAATGACAGGGTGTACTTCACTGATAAGCTACAGATGTAAATTACTGTCAAGCAGGTCAAAAAGAAGAAAAAAATATGCATATTTATCTTGGCATAGCAGAAACTCTGTGAAACCATCAGCCTTACCGATGACACTGTCTTGCTTTTTACCAAGTGCTCAAGATTTTCAGAGTCAGCTAACATTCTGGGGAAATGACTTTGAATTAAAAATGCATTTACACTAAATCCATGTTTTATGCAGCCCAAATGTTTGCTGTTCATAAATCGATTCTCTACCTGTACTCCAAAGATGCATGTTATAATAGAAATATTATACATATCAACATTCTTCATGATGTTTGAATCTAGATAAATCATGGTTAAAGTTAACCCAGATCTTTGAGCTTTGGTTTAGCATACTTAAATTCCTAATCCACAACTAATGCTACAAGTAGTCCTTGATTTATGAGTACAATTAGGATTGGGATTTTGGTTGCTAAATAATGCATTAAGCAAGTCTTTGTGTGACCGGATCCAATTTTGCAACCGTTTACTGCGGTTGTTAAGCAAATCATGTGGTATTTAAATGAATCAAGAAATCGTTGATTTGACTCAAGTTAGTCAAATTGATCATCAAATTGATTTCCACAATTGATTTTGTATATTGGAAGCCAGTTGGGACTATTGCAAATTGTGATCCAGTGACTCTGCAGCCAATGAAAATACAAATGGTCGCCAATCACCTGAATTGTGATCTTGTGATTGTGGAGGTTGCATGCTGATTGTAACTTCAAGGATGACTTGTAAATCTTTTTCTCCAAGGTTGCCCTAAGTTCAAACCATTGATAAATGAACCATTGATAAATGATAAGTTGAGGACTATCTGTAATCATTATTTTGTGATAGGACACATGCATAATGACAGTTAATTGAAAACCAGAACAAGAGCTTCTAATTCTGCAGTTATACTGTATGAAGTAAGGAGTAGAATCAGCCTGCAGACCCATTTTTTTGCTCCGATGGCCTCCTGCAGCCCTCTACCATCGAAAATACAGCCTGGTTTTTGGTGGTGGTTGGGGCATTTTCACTGGCAAAGGTCTGCAGGAGGCCATTGTGGCTGAAAACAGGTTCCGGGGGGCATGCTCCGTTTTCTCTGGCAGAGGCAGTGTGGGCCGCTCCTTTACTATTCCAGGGCTGCTCAGTGGGCCAGATCTAAGCACCCATGGGCTGGATCCAGCCCGTTGGGCCTTGAATTTGACACCTCTGTTCTAGATGGAATTAGCTTTATATATGGAGTAGCTAGCATAATAGAGACTGGAAAAATAAAGAGCTGAGTTCTATTTCTTCAGTCCTCTTAGTAGGGGATCAAATGGAGCTCTGTCAGGCCACACCAAAAGTAGAGTTTGTCACACTTAGTGAGGTATTGTCTTTTTCAGTAAATCCCAATTAAATTAATCATGGATTGCTCTGAAACTGTAACATGAAAGCATGTCAGTCTGTATAAGGCTCACTTAAAGTGTTTTTACATATTAAATGTGTATTTGTGCCGAAATCCTCAGATGTAATTCCACCCAGGCCCTTTAAATATTTAAATCCCCATCTCTTAGGATCTCACATGTGTTTGTCAGAAGAAGGTTGGGATCATTTTGGAACAAATGTATTTGCTAGGCTCTGTGCTCATTTCTGCTTTTTTATTTTGTGCTGCAATGCAGTTGTAGAATGTACAGTGTTGGTTATTTTGCAATGTGGACATTTTCTGCTAGCGTTTTCCTCTACCACCCTTTGTTTTGAGGTGACTGGTATAAATTCAGATCAGGCAAAAGGCAGTTGAAAGATAAAGTCTCAAAACAGACAAACCATTTTTGTGATAATGACCTGACTAATGAAATACTGGTTCCTAGCAGGTTCTTTGCTGCTTCCTTTTTTATTACATTTGGTGCAATGCGAACTGCCAAAGTCATCAACCAGCACAAATTTAAAGTCTGTGACAGTCAGAATTTGGCTCTTGAAATGGTTGAATGCAAGTCAAGGTTTTTTTCTTCTTTTATGATCCTTAATTTTTAAATATTACTTGTCTGTAGTGAAATTTCTTAATTTTTCCATAACAACTATAAAGTTATTGACACTTTTGTTGAATTGCATGTAAACACAGTGAATAAAATGGTAGGGTTAAGGAACATCAAAGAAAACTGTTTTTTTAATTCTTATAATCATCTCCTCTTAGGGAAACACCATTGAATCTGAACACTTATCTGAACTGACAGAGGAAGAATATGAAGCTCATTATATAAAGCGGCAGGATCTCAAAGGCTTTATGTGGCTTGATGTCAAATATTTGAATCCTTTCTTTACCAGACGGCTCACCCAAGAGGTAGGTTCAGCCTAAACAAATCCTGTAGTAGATTGACTTTCAATCTAGTTAGATATCCAAAAATACAATGACTGCTATTTGTATTAAAATAACTCAAGCTTCCTACACTAATATTTTGACTTCCTCTTTATAGAAACCTCATTTAACTGGCTAGAGTTCAGGCAACCTCTGCCGTGAGTTGTTCTAAGCATAGCTTAGAATAATCATAGCCTGTTGACAGATTTCTGGCTTATATTCCTTCCCTTGAATTCTTGCTTTATGCCCTTTAATTGATTGGAAGACTCAATAAGGGAGCAAAAAACAAAACAACAACAACAAAAACCCAACAGGAATAACAGAATGCATATCTGTTCACATGTCATCTTAAACAACAGTTGCAATCTAAACCAAAAATAGGCTAAAATCAGCTAAACTAAAAATTTAGTTTAAATTTTTTTAAACTGAAACAATCCACAGACCTCACCCCATTCACATTAAACCAAGAACAACCTCATTGCAGTTTAGCACAATTCAAATCCATACAACTATAAGTTTCTTGTTCATGAAACTCAAGAATTATAGTGAATTATTTCCAAACCCACCAGAATAGATAGCCATTTTATGCCTAGGATTGTGTTGAAACGTTTAAGCATAGTGACAAAGGCCACTGTGGTTCCTTGTAGATTCTGTTCATGCTTTTTTCTGGCATGTGCACAGAAATGATTGAACCACTATGTGTGGTCATACAATGCCTTATTAAAGGAGACATTTCACTCTGAGTCTGAGTTAGGTATCTTAAAGCCATTGAAATGTATGAAAGTTTCCCTTTACAATCAAAATTGGTACTTGACTGCATGTTTCATCCGTGCACAGACCTAGCGCACACAACTTCAACAGAAATAGATTGGAATAGGAGACAACAGATCAAAAAAAAGCATTTGGTTACTTGGATGTTTGGCAGGTGGGTATAGAGTGGCAGCAGGGAAGAAAGGCAAGCATTGACAGGAAAGGTAGGGTGAGTGAATCAGGTGTACGAGGTGGATGCGTCAGCAGTTAGCAATTTCATGGTGATAGAGCGTAGTAGTAAAGAAGGAAGATGAGGGGAAAATTAGATTGTCCAGGTTGAACTGATCTTGAATGGTCCTCATACACGTGAATTCAAGTGTGGTGGTGGCTCAGAGGGCTGGGGTCAGGGCTGGGAAGATTGATGGCCAGGGCATAGGAAAGAGGGGAGAGAGGTGAATCAGCCTTGTCTTGCTTGTCCATTTTAACTTCTCTGGATTTTTTTTAGCTGAAATCTGGAATAGTCTAAATGTTTTTTCTTCCATTGTATCCTGATCAATGGTGGGATCCAAATTGTTTTATCACCAGTTTGGTGGGCATGGCTTGGTGGGCGTGCTTTGCCTAATACCGGCGCACAGCTTCCCCCACACCAGCTGAGATCTGCAGTGCCAATCAGCTGAGAGGATAAAGAAAAGTGCAGGGGTGAGTGGGAGGGCCAATCCTGGCTTTTCTCTTCTTTCTCCTCTCAGCTGATTGTAGGAGGTTTTTTTTTTTACTACCAGTCCAGTTGAAGCGGTCTGAACCGGTAGCATACCACCACTGATCCTGATCCACTTGGAACAGTCTGACCAAACGTCTGAGCCACAACATGTATAGATGCATGAAGCATACCATGGGCTTTGTTCCTATCCCATTAAGTTACCTTACAGGAAGTGTATGCAAGTAACATTGCTGTAACAAAAGGACAAAACATTATTCATGCATTCTAGGAAATCAGGTAAGCCATGTGAAGAGTCACATCTTTCTAAAGGACTTGTCTTACCATCTGCCATTTTCAAATGCCTTTTTTTTGTCTCGGTGGCTTCCCGTTTTCAAAATATACATGGAGAGAGAAAGACCTGAGATTTTTCAGTGGAACTCTTCATCCTCTATCCATGTTAATGTTATTGTAGTACTGTCTTGGAGTATTTTTCCTTCTTCCTTTAAACCTAGCATATCAGATTGATTGAATTTTGTACGTACTGCAGAATTGAAGTTGTACTGACTTATGCACAGGCAGATGGAGAAGTGCAATTCTAATTTTCTAAAGGGGATGCACCTTCCCTTTGCCACAGGACCTACATCATGGACGCATACAGATGAAAAGCCTCACCAACAAATGGTATGAGGAGGTACGACAAGGACCTTCTGGATCAGAAGATGATGAGCAGGAGTTGCTGTAACAGGCTGTTGGTGTGCACGCTTCTGCTGACATCTCCAACTTTAATTTTAAGGCAGACACTCTTATACACACATACCATGTACAACTTGGTACAGTTGTTCAAGTGACTCTTTGTCCAGTATAAAGTTGTGTCATGTGCTGAATGCAAGATCATCTCTAATGCCAATTTCTTTTTACTGTTTTGAAATTATGGCACCTGTTCAGGCAGCAATTATCCCAAACACATTAGGATAATTAATGGATAATAGGGTAATTGGAAACATGGGTGACACTGTCTGTGAGTTTCTGCTGTAAATGTAGGTTAAAGAAAATTATGTAGAAGAGCTTTAAAAAAAGTTTAGTGCACTTTACTGTACTTTTGCCAATATACTAGCCCTGTACTGGAAGGACAATGCTGTGAATCTGTATTGACAATGAGCAAGTTAGTGAATATTTAAGGCCTATCTCTACATTGCTCTTTAAATATTTAATGAACTCAGGGTACAGAATGACAAAAGACAGAAACAACTGATGAAAGCCCCTTGGCCTTTGGGATTTCTAGAAAAGTTTGTTCCAATTTGTTATTTCTGAGTTTGAAACAACTTGACACATAATTCCATACTATAACTTCAAATCATTTGGTTCCAGAATAAAGCTTTATTTGAAATCTATCAAGCTTAATTTCCACCCTTCTCATTCCCTTCCTTTGAGAACAGCTCCATAGCACAAGTTTGGATGGGTGGTTTGAAGCCAGAGCATAGAAGAAGCAAATAAAGGAGTTCCTTTTTCTGGGAAAACCCTAAGACTGGAAACAATTCAGCTGCTTTTTTATTAGTCATAGATTGGCCTTTACATACTGTCTAATTCTTTTGCTTGCAGAACCATGTGTACTCATGCAAAATCATACAATGACTGTACCTTTTTAAAAAGCTGGGTGGGGAATATTACTGGAACTTTGCCATGAGTAAAAAACATTGGTCGATGGATTATTATTACACTAAAAGTGAAGGGAAAACGATGCATTTCTTTTCCACCTGAGGAAAATGGAGATATTTTTGCAAACCACATAAATTCCCATTTGTATTCCAAACTGGTACAGCCTCAGAAAGCTTATTCTACATAATTTTTCCTCATACACAAAACTGTCTCAAGATTCACTGCAGATAGAAAGGAGTATGGAGTCCCCTAGACAGTCCCTTATCCTCAATTGCTTGTGATTGGAGTGGCTCATCACCCCTATAAAACAGACATAACTAAATATTCCTCATGTAACTAATCCTAACCTTGTTTCTTTTGCCATGCTGTCATGGCAAACTGATAAAGCTTGCACAAATGTTCTCAGTAACATTGTGCAATATTGAGAGCAGGAATGCCGTAGTAGGTGCACTTCAGATGAATTAATTCAAAAGGTGTGAAGAAAGGAAATAAAACTGAGTCATTCTATAGGACCCAAAGGGACACTTTTCTTGATGCCAGATTCTGCTGGGGATACATGCCATGACTGTTCTGAAGCCAAGTGAATGAGGCAGTCTCTTATTTTATTCCCTGAAGAGTAGGGACATATTATTACTTCACATTACTTCACATTAGTTAAGTTTGGCATTAAATAAATATATTCAATAACAGTATGCAAATTTGGCATTAAATAAATGTATTAAATAACATTAGGCAAGTTTGGCATTAAGTTAAATACATTATTTCAGTTTATATGATTCCCCATATAAATTCATGACTGAGCATATGGGAATTAAAAGCTATAGAAAAACATAAAGCAGTATAAAAAACCTGCATAAATAAAAGCAGTAGCTGAGGTTTAAAAAAAACAAAACAAAAGCAAAACTACAGTCAGTAATGAATACAACAACTGCATGGGCTTGGCTTTGCATCGAGATCCCCAAGCTTGATTACACTTTCACAAATTTAGAGTGAAATTAGCCCTGAAGGTTGCAGATGGTGCTTTATCATCCAACTGTGGCAGAATGCTTGCTCAATTACCAGTGTGCAAGCACAGTTCACCCATCTCTTTTGAGGTTTATGCTGTATTTCGGACAATTACCTTAAATGACAAGGTCAAAATACACGAAATATTCGATTTCATGTAAATAGACTTCTGAATTTCTTTAAAAATTACTGGAATATAAATATAGTAGAAATGCAGTTTAGCTTACCCAACTATTTAGGCACATGTGGACTTCTGTGGTGATAGTAACAGAAGAATCTGCATTCTATTAAAGTAGCTTATTTAGAACTAGCCAGTCCTCTAGCAAAAATATTGGATTAAAGCTCTCATAATCCCCAATCAGCATAACCAATACAGTTGTAGAATATAAGGGTTGGAAGGGACTTGAACATCATTTGGTCCAACCACCTGAACACCAATAAGCACTTTCAACAGATGGCCATCTACCTTCTATTGAAACACTTCCACTGAAGGACAGTCCATTGTCTTCTGAGGCAAGTGGTTCTTTTATTGAACAGTTAATATGAGAAAAACATTCTGATTTCCAATCCATGATTTCTTGTTATATATTCTTGAACAGTACTGATTATAATGTGCATGACAGACCATCAGATACTGAAGATATCTGTCATGTTTTTCCACAATATACTCAACAATTCCAATAATTTTTCAGAACGTTTTCCTTCCAAGTCTCTTATCCCCTTGGTTATTTTCCTGTGGCACATTCAAGTTCATTAATGTTCATTTTGAACTGCTGAGCTGGAACTGGGCATAATATTCTAGGAATGGACTCGAGGGCAGCAGGTTGGAAATTTATATTGATTACAATATCAGGTATTCCCAAACTACTCAACTCATGTTCTAGGACAAATCATGGTTATAAAATAGGTTTGTGTATTAGCTTCATGATGAAGATGGTGTAATATCCTGGCCAAGCTTTCCCTAAGCATGTTTTCATATGTGTATGGCTACAACTGTCAAGTTCCCCAGAAGTGTTGATTCTGGGACTTTGGGAAGTTGTCATTCCAATGTATCTGGGGTACTTCAGTTTGGTGAAGGCAATTCTAACTATTGATTATAAAATAAATTGTTCTGTATCTAATGGAGAAAAGTGCATCTTATAAAAATCTTGGGGCCCATATGAAGCTAGCATTCAATTGCTGGATAATGCCAAAGTATGTTCTTTGATAACTCAAGTATTTTAAGGAATAAAATCATGCTGAAAGTTTCTTCAAGGTAATTATTATACTCCTGAATCTATCCAACCTACTCAGTTGGAAAAATGAAAACAGACATCATCCAGGTGTCTGGAGATGGTAGGTTTGAGGTGAGAAGAGTTCCTAGGTCGATTGCAGAAGGAGTGCTGGCAGGTGACGTATCCTGACTACACTTTCTCTTCTCATATCTGTTACATTTCAATAGCCAGTTTGCAGAATCAACTAAGACTGTTTTCAGCCTTAGGATTTTTAGTTGCTGATCTCTATAGTACAGTGTCTATGGAAGATACTATTTTAGTCTTTCATTAAGTTCAGCGAATAGTTGTTCATTTAATTTGTACATTATCATTTGTACATTTGTTTCAGTTGTGATTCTATCTTATTGTAGAGAGAGATATGGTCTGTAACATCAAGATAGCGCATCTGTATATATAATACATACATAATTTTATTACCAGTGCATATAATGGATTGAAATTACTGCAAAGAATAACAATACACTCTTTCCATTAAGCATTTTTCCTGTGCAAGTATATTATTCTGCAGAGGTACACATTTCAGTGTTATGATTTACAGTGTTAAAACTTTAAGGTTTATTAAAGCAAGAGGTTATCACATCAATATTCTTATGGTAGCATATGTCAGACAGCCCCCCCTCAATGTTTGTTGGCACCAGTGTTCCTGGAGACATCTCCCTGGTGCCCTCCAAGCTCTCTGCTTACCTGGCTTTATCATCTTTATTTAAAAAAAACATTGTAAAATAGCTCCCTGCACCATTTCTTTACAAAATCAAAGTGGTAAAGCTGCAAAAGGCTTTTGGAAGACTGTTTAATAGCCAAAAATTTTATTCATTCAGTCTCTAAGGTTGCCAAACTGCCTATGATTCTGGGCAGTTTACAAAGGGTTGAAGTGAATAATATTATTAATAAAAGAATAATTTTTAAAACAGCCATGCTGATGGGTAATGAAGGGGAGGGGGCATGGAAAAGAACCATAACAATTAAACCATACAATCTCAAGTGATGGAATCTCACAACTTCCTGGGCTACATCTGTGGGAAGTGTCAAGTCTTTAAGACTCCCTTAAAGCAGGGATTCCCAACCACCAGTCCTTGGGCTGGGCCAAGGCATGCCAGAAACAGGTCCATGCAAACAAGTGAAATCCCATCCATGGAATGCAGGTAGCATACAAAACCATGCCCCCTCTGGTCCACAAAAAAACCTGTCCCCATGGAACCGGTTCCTGGTGCCCAAAAGGTTGGGGGCTGCTTCCTTAAGGCACAGCAGGGTTGGGTGGGACCATACGGAGTGGGTAGACTCATGCTGTTCGAGAGGGCAGGCCAGATAATGCTGTTGATTAGATGGGACCCAATGTGTGTCAACTTTACTGGGCTATATGAAATGGACAGAAACAATTATTGAAAGACAACCTTAGAAATAGCCAAAGTTTTTTAGACAATATTTTGTCGTGTCTTCTAGATGAATCAGTAACTTCAAGATAATGGGAATTATCATCAAGGACCATCAAATTATTATTTTTAATTTGTTTGGTGAAAAATCCATATCAACTGTATTTCTATTCAGATGTAAACTCAATTAAAGTCATTTTACCCTTGCCTTGCCTACTTTATGGAGTGTAATCTGTGGCACCCCAGTCATAGAGTAAGCAACAAGTTGAGATTTTCTTTGAACTTGACATTATTACTGTGTGCCAGAAAGAATTTTAAACAATGTTAGTACTTATACAATTAACTGCAATCTCTACAATGGCTATTGTTTCTATAGGTTATTTATCAGGAATAGCATCAGGGTTTTTTTTCCTACACATTATCATTTTATATCAAACCATCTTAGAAAGCAGTATTTTTGTTTAGGAATCTAAGAACGTTTCTGAAGTTTTATCATATGGAGGCTATCAAGACAATAGAATGAATAAGATTTCAGCTTCTGATTACGTCCCTACATGAAAACATTTTGGCAGATTATGAAGTCTGTGCATGCAAGTCAGTATTTCATCGTCAGAAATAGAAGTATGGTCTTCAGTGTACCTTGCAAAGCACAAAATGTTTGCCTTCTCTCTCCCCTCCCCCTGGCTGGGAATATATTCTGTCTCCCAAGGCCTACAGAATAGGGTTTGTATATGCCCCACCCAACAAACCAGTAATTTCTTTCAACTTCTTTTGTAATGTTTACAGCAGTGAATAAGAAAGTTTGAAAACTAGGGAAAAGATTCACGGGTCAGATTCCAATATTTAGTGGGACCAAAGATGAAATGGGCCAACCTAAGAAAGATGTTTCCATAATAAATAAGAGTACTTGCCTACTGATAGACAAATAAAGGTGTCAGTCAACAAAGCTGCTTCTTTGCAGGTGTGTTTATAAGGGAAAGGTAAAAAAAAAAAGATTGCAACCATTTCTGTATGATCAAATCCCTGTCCTTTTTTAAAAAATAGGTAATCTCTTTATCTGCCTACTTTGAAGTGAATCTGACTAGATTCAATGAAGCCCCTCTCCTGTATAAAAGTGAATAAAACTGCAGCTACAAACAACACAGATGCAGATTCTTCCAGCATTCTCCCCCTCTATTTTTGCTATTTATATAAAATCTACAGGAGCACTTTTTGATAGAATGCTTCAAAAATTTTCTCTTTCAATTGTGCAGTTTAATTTGCGTTCTGTTTCAATGAGTTCAGTGTGGCAAACGTGGATTGAATGCAAAATTCTTCAGCACCATATGAAAAAAGACAAATATCTCTCCTGTTATATATCCAATGTATACCTGAGGTCCGGATACCTAGAAAATAGCTACCCTATAATGCAAATGGGAGGCAGAATAACTGCTTGTTATTATTTAATTGACAATAATCTGGATCAGAGGTGGTATTCAACAGGTTCTGACCAGTTCTGGAGAACCGGTAGCGGAAAGTTTGAGTAGTTTGGAGAACCGGCAAATGCCACCTCTGACTGACCCCACCCCCATCTATTCTCTGCCTCCCAAGTCCCAGCTGATTTGGCTGGGTCTTCTTTGGTTGCTCTGCACAGGAGAACAGAACTGGAAAGCAGGTTAGTGGGGTGGGGAGAGAACAGGATTTTGCAGTAACCTTCCCCCCCCGGAGTGGGGAAGGAATGGAGATTTTGCAGTATTCTTCCCCTGTCATGCCCACAGAACCGGTAATATTTTTTTTTTTTTAATCCCATCACTGATCTGGATGCCTTGCCTTTAATTGCTGGTGAAAAATCCTGTCTCCAGAAAGAGAAAGATTCCCTGTTAAAATAGGCATGAAATAAACATTTCTGAAAAAGCACCTTTAGCAGGAGGGGTGGCGAGTTTGGGAGGAACAGCAACAGATTCTTCCGGGTTTTTTACTTTTAACTTATTGGAACTTTGTTTTTTTCCAGGATGTTTTTCCAAGATATTCCAGGTCAGGTTTTGGTAGAAGAGAGTGCTTTGAAAAATATGGTGGCTCACCAAAATTCATGATGCTGTCTCTGAACTCCTCACCTTTGGGAATAAGCTGTATGTCACATACTGAAATGTGGGTTTGTGTTCGATTTAGTGAGAATAGCAGAAAGACAAGCAACCTTGTTGCCTCACTTTGAAACAGTCACTTCCACAACAAGAACGGTTGCATAAATAGCCTGGAGAAACCACGCTAATAACAGCAAAAATGGTTCACATGTCATGTGACAGGTTGGATAAGCCCACCCATTTATTTGTGGTTGTGTGGTTTGATTTAGAGGAGGGGTCCCCAAACATGGCAACTTTAAGACTTGTGGACTTCAACTCCCAGAATTCTCCAGCTAGCTATGCTTAAAGTCTTAAAGTTGCCAAGTTTGATTTAGAGCATTGTTTTTCAAACCTGGCAACTTTAAGATGTATGGACTTCAACTCCCAGAATTCCTCAGCCAGCATGGTGGTTATGAAATGGTGGCTGGGGAATTCTGACAATTGAAATCTACATTCTAAAGGTAGTCAAGTGTGAAAAAAGTTGGCTTTGGGTGTCATTATGCTTATTATTGTTACTTCTATTGTTTATTATTTATGATTTGTTTTTGTTCTTTGTTGTTGGCTAATCTTGCATTTACTGCCAGAAACTCAGTTGCAGGATAGACATCTATTTAAATCAAATTAAAGAATGCAATCAAACTTTTAACAGTTGATTATATTCCATCACAAGATTCTCAACAATGGCTTATTCAGCCATTTTATTGAAAGGGAAAAAAGGTGGATCATGTCACACAAATATCAGCAATGAAATAAATTCTCTTTTAGGGTCCCATTTATCCTTAGGGCAGAACCTTTATTGTTCTCATGGTAAATATTCCTGGTTGAGCAGAACCTGTAGCCAACCATCTACAGACATATACCGATGGTGTAATTTGTTTTTTTGACAAAGTTTCCTCCTTCCCAGGCTCAGAGAAGACCATTATATTCTGGTTAGTTGATTTAACAAGAATGGGATATGTTCATGCATTATACTAAACCTTAAACCATACTTTACAAGCTATAATTAGTAGGATTTACACAAGGCTATAAGTTACAATAAAACCCTATTATAACTTACTCCTATTTCTCGAAAGAGACATACTAAAAGAAAGCACACATCAGATGTCTTTGAAAGGTTTTGACATGCATTTTTAAATCTTGGATTTAAAGTCTAGTCATTATATGTTAAGTCATTAAGATTACTATTGATAAAAATTTCCATCTCCTATTATTCTTTTTTCTAAAGGTGTCATGTTTAAAAATTAACCTCCAAGTATCATTTGATTTGGCTAGTACAAACATTCTCATGGAAGCATAAGTTAATATCAAAAAATGTCATTCTCATTTCTTTGAATCAGAAGAAAACACGCATGCACTTTGGCATTATACATAGCAATATTAACTTTAGGAATTATTTTTTACGGAACTTTCCTTTTTTAAGCTGAAGTACAAGTGGAAATTCACTGTGAATTTGTCCTTCACATATTTGTAATACTGTTACACTTAAGCAGAAGTATGATTGATTTATATGCTTTTCAGTTTTTTGCATTAATGAACAATGCATACTTGTGTGCATACATACACACACTCTTAATTCAAGGAATCACATGGAGATTAGTCATTTCCCGCCCCCTAGTGGTGATTTTGTGGGGAAAGAGTTCAGCCAGGTTTTTAAAAAGATGTTGCAATCAACCATAATTAAGTAACCAAAACATTAAAAGGACATCAAGTTCTCATCTTGAAAAGTCCTTATTCTTAGCCTGAAACAGTATGTCTCAAAAAGCATGGTGACAATGCAAAGCAATCTAAAACTTAAGGAAAAATTTCCTGACAGAGCAATTAATCAATGAAATGTCTTGGCTTCAAGTTGTGGATGCTCTAAGAAGAGACTGGACAGTTATTTGTCTAAAATGGTATAGGGTCTCCTACTTGAGCAGAGGGGTGGATTAGAAGACCTCCAAGGTCCCTTCCAACTCAAAAAACCACCATTACAGTTTAAAACCATGTATACTTTTGTCGCATCTTAAGGACTAACAAATGTATCATGGATGTAACTTTTCTTGGTTTAAGGTTGATTTCTTCAGATGGCAAACGAGGACTCCTTGGGCTCTTGATTTGTTTTCATCATGAAACTTTTGTGAATCCAGTTTCTTGCTCAACATGTGGTGATCAGAAATGGACACTGAATACCAACTACAGCATGCCATGATCGGGTCATTATGATTTTGTGAATGCATTTGCTTTTTGAGCAGCCAAACCTCACTACTGGCTCATTGTCACTCTGTGGCTCACAAAGATTCCTGAATCCAATATCCCTTATCCCACTGTGGTATTTCCCAATCTCTTGACCTCAAAACATGTTAGCTAGAGCTGTCCCCCACCATCACGGTCAAGAAGCAAAGAGATATGATGAAGAACTTTAGGTGCCTTTCCATTATTTGTTTTCTCCTTTGGAGATGTAAAGGTTGCCTGGGATATGAGTGCTGTAGCTGGGGTGAAGGATAGAGGCAAGAGGACTACTTTGATGCTTAAGAAGCTTTGAGAAAAGATCCTTTCCTGGTATATCTGTCTTGTTTAGTTTAGTTTACTTTATTGTCATTGCACCTCATACAATGAAATCAAACGCCATCTTCAGTGCACATCATGACCATGGCCATGAAAATAAACACAAACACACATCCTTCACCCTTCACACATTGAACTGGAAACCCCTGACACCACACCAACACTGCACAATACAGCAGAATTCAAAAGAGCTACTGCCCTGGGATAGAAGCTGTTTTTCAGCCTATTTGTCCTTGTTTTTATTATTTTGTACCGTCTGCCAGATGGTAATAGTTAAAAAAAGAGTTCCCCAGGATGAGATGGATCTTTGAGAATATTTTGAACTTTCTTAAGGCAGTGGGAGCTATAAAGCTCTTCCAAAGAGAGAAGATGGCAACCAATGATCTTCTGGGCAATAACATTAACCCTCTGGAGTGCTTTCCTATCTGTCACTGTGCAATTGGCAAACCATACAGAGGTGCAGTATGTTAAAATGCTCTCTATGGTGTAGCGGTAGAAGTTCACCAGCAGTTTTTCATTCAGTTGTTTACACAACAACTGAATTCTCAGGTAGTATAATTTCTGCTGGGCCCTTTTGACCAGGGCTGCAATGTGAACACCCCAGGTCAGGTCCTCTTTTAGGGTAAAACCCAGAAACTTAAAACTGGCCACTTGCTCCACTCGGTCTCCATTGAAAAGCAAGAGCTGGATGTTTGATCTGTTCCTTCTATAGTCCACCATAAGCTCCTTGGTCTTATTTTTATTTATTTGATTTGTCAATTGTTTACAAGATAATAGATATAAGTATATACATAGTTATGAATACATGAAATAGCTACATATAAGAAAGATAAAAGAAGCAAAAGGACAGGGACGGTAGATACGTTGGTGCACTTATGCACGCCCTCTACAGACCTCTTAGGAAAGGAGTGAGGCCAATAGTAGACAGTCTAAGGTTAAAGTTTTTAGGGTTTGGGGAAGAAACTACAGAGTCAGGTAGAGTGTTCCAGACACTGACCACTCTGTTGCTGAAGTCGTATTTCCTGCAATCAAGTTTGGTGCAGTTAACCTTGAGTTTGTATCTATTGTGTGCTTTTGTATTGTTATGGTTGAAGCTGAAGTATTAATGGATAGGTAGGACATTGCAAGGTATCATTTTATATACTATACTCAGATCAGACTGAAGATGACGAAATTCAAGGTTTTCTAGGTCTAGAATTTCAAGTCTGGTGGCATAAGGTATTCTGCAATGAGTAGAGGAGTGGAGAACTCTTCTTGTGAAATATTTCTGGACTTTCTCAACTGTGTTAATATCAGATACGTAATGTGGGTTCCAGACTGATGAGCTGTATTCGAGTATTGGTCTAGCAAATGTTTTTATGCTCTAGTTAGTAGTGTGATATTACCAGAGAAAAAGCTACGTAGGATTAGGTTAACAACTCTTAATGCCTTTTTGGCTATGTAGTTACAGTGGGCTCTAGCACTTAGATCATTAGAGATGAGCACTCCAAGGTCCTTGACAGAGCTTGGATCATCAACAAGATCTTGACTATTCAGCTTGTATTTTATTTTCTGATTTTTTTTGCCAATATGTAAGCCAGAGCATTTATTTGTTGAGATTTGAAGTTGCCATTTGTTTGACCATTCTGATACATAGTCAAGATCTTTTTGAAGGGTAGCAGTATTGTCTGTGGTATTGAACAGCTTCACATCATCAGCAAAAAGAACGCAGTTGCTCTTAACATGATCACAGAGGTCATTTGTGTAGAGTATGAAGAGAGTTGGTCCTAGAACACTGGCTTGGGGGACACCACTGTTGATAGTACAGAATTTGATAGGACACTCCCGATTTTGACCATTTGTTGTCTGTTTGACAGGAATGCTTCTGCCCAGTTATGCAGTTGTCCAGAGATACCATTAGATTTTAGTTTTAGGAGTAATTTGTCATGTACCACTGAATCAAAGGCTTTGCAGAAGTCTATGTAGATTGTGTCCATTGCTTTGCCCTGACCAAGTTGTGTAGTCCATATGTTTTTGCAGTGTAAGAGTTGCAGAGTACAGGATGGTTTTTTCCTGAAACCGAATTGTTTATTAGAGAGTAGATTATTTGTTTATAAGTGGAGGATAATGGATTGGTTAATAATTGATTCCATGACTTTACAGGTGATGCAGCATAAGAAGATTGGTCTGTAATTTTCAGCTAGGCTGGGGTCTCCCTTTTTGAAGATGGGGATGACTGTGGCTTGTGACCATAATTTTGGCAAGGAGCTGGTCCTGAAAGATTTTTCAAAGATTATGCTTAGAGGTTTTGCTATGGCAGTGGATAGCTTTTTTAAGAAGTAGGAACATATTCCATCCGGTCCAATAGATAGAGATGGTTTTAGATTGCATAATGTTTTTTCAACATTGTCTTCTGTAAAATCAATATGTATTAGATCATTGTAGTTGTCTGGGTTGTCTACTAGGAAATACTGGGCATGATCCATTGCTGTTTAAAAATCCTGAGCCGAAGAATGTGTTAAGATGTTGGCTTTAATGGTGTCATCATTGCAGTCTTTACCATTAGGTCCTTTCAGGGGTGGGATGGACCTTGACTCTTTTAGTTTGTTGTTTACAAAATTGTAAAAAGCACAGGTGGAATTGGTGCATAGAAGCTTTTCCTCTTGTTTAATGTGATAATTGGTACATTCAGTCTTTATCTGGTGGCATAAATATTTGTATCGGCTTTTGAAATTGGCAACGTGACCAGATTTGTTTTTCCGCCAGAGTGATCTCTTTTTGGATTGAAGTTTCCTTATTGTTATGGGTAATTTGTTTTTTGTTTTTTTTGTTTTGGGAGTTGTTATTGGTACATATAGTTTGATGACTCTTTTGACTTCAAGTAAAAATATGTTGTCATGGTCTTCAACAGTATTGCATCCATGAATAGAGATTGCCAATCAAGGGATGAGAGATCGTTGTCTATAAGATCATAGTTGCCTTTTTTGAAGTTATAATTGGGGATTACATCATTGTAATGATTTTTGTGTGGGCGTATGATGAGACAAAAGTCAATCATATTTTGGTCACTGCTGGAAAAGGGTTCTTTAGTTTGTATTTCGTAAATTAAATTCAAACTATTGCAGAAGATGAGATCAAGGCAGTTGTTAAGTCTAGTGTTGTTGGTTACTAGTTGTTCCAGTCCCAGATTTGTAACAGCATTGTAGAAGGTTGTGTGTTTGGGTTCAGATGTACATTCATTTAGGATCCAGTCAATATGAGATGGATTGAAGTCACTAAGAAAGATAAAAGTGTGTGGGCAGGATGCTGCCCATGTTAGTAGTATATTTAGCTTGTTTACATGTTCGATGTCATAATCAGGTGCTCTGTAACATAGTAAGAATCAAAGTGTGATATTTAAGGATAGTTCACAGATGATGGTCTCAGGAAGAGCAAGCTCCTGGGTAACTTGGATGTTTTTTTAGATCTAAGGACTTTTTATAGAAGATAGCAACACCACCTCCTCTACGGATTTCACTATCTGATCAGTAAACATGATAGTCTCTTACTGTGGTAATGGAGTCAGGAAGAGATGCGTTGAGCCATGTTTCACAGACAAATATGATGTTGAATTTAGCCATATTTAGTAAGAGGAGAAATTTAGGTATTTTATTCGCAAGGCTTCTTGCATTGAATAGCTTGCATTTAAGGCCAGCAGTAGTTGGAATTGAGGTAGTTAGGGGCATGCGTGCCTAGTCTTGGGTGATTGGTTGAAGTAGGGTTGTGGTTGAAGGTTAAAGCTGAGTTGCGGGTTGTGTGACTTACTTTTGATATAATCAGCAGTTATTGGTGTTGAGGACCAAGTTATTGTCTCCACATCACAAAAGCAACCAGTCCACCTCATATCGGAGGCAGACTCATTCCCCCCCGGAGATAAGTCCCACCACTGTTGTATCATCTGCAAATTATCAATAGTATTGCTAGCGTGAGTGGGAATGCAGTCATGCCCATAAAGAGTATAGAGTAAGGGACTCAACACACAACCCTGTGGTGTACCACTGTTAAGAATATGGGCTGAAGAGGTATGATTACCTAATCTGACCCTCTGTGAGCAGCCAGACAGGAAATCCATAATCCAAAGGCAGATTGAATGAGAAAGCTCAAGGTCCAGAAGTTTAGACACTAGTCTATGTGGAAGAATTGTGTTAAAAGCAGAACTAAAATCCACAAAAAGCATCCTCATATAGCCCGCCCGCTGTTCTCGATGAGTCAGAGCAGTGTGAAGAGCAATCTGTAGCCTTAATTCATCTATTTTGTTAGTCAGAGATCTTGCATTGGTAAGAAATATACTTGGAATTGAAGGCTTGTGTGGAAACTTACTCAGCCTAAAGAAAACCCCAGCACAACAGACTGTCTTCCTCTTCCAGTTCTTCTTTCTCTGCCTCTTCCTCCTTCCTACAGGGATAATGATTCATGGCTCCCCCAAGGGCCTAGTTGGCTCCTTTGGTATGTTATGAGAATGTATAAAATCGTCTGTAATAGCCTTTTCAAATTTCAGTCCAATTTCTAACAAGGCTTGCCAAGTATAGATGCTCCTTGCTTCATAGGATTCAATCAAGGAAAGGATCCAAAACATACACAGAATCATACACACCATACACTGAGAGAAGGAGTGGTTTGCCACACCATCTTGAAAAGATGTCCAGATGCAGCTTGGTGACATGACTCAAAAGCAATGCTCTGAGAAACACCTCAAGTTTATGTATATTCTAGAATACTAAGGAAATGAATTGCTCATAGAGCTAGCCCCCTACTTTTTGCTTTTGGACTGCTTTTGCTTTTCTAGGTCAAGAAAAAATAATTTAAAGAAGGGATATGGATAACAGAGGGGCTTCATAGTTAGTTGAAGAGCTGGAAACTGTTTACAGATGCTGAATGCTGATATTTAGAGTTTATATTTAGAGTAAGTTTTTCAGTGAAAGGGGAGGAAGGGAAAAACCATGGAGGCGATAGTGAGAAAAAGGCATATGAAAAGGGCAATTGAAGCTGCTCTACTCCCACTTCTCAACTTGTCTTGTCTTTAGAACCAGAACTCCATTTGGTGGTCATTATGCAAGTTTTTGAATTCCTCTCCCAGATGCTGATCATTCCTTACAAGTGGTGCCCGCTGGCCAGAGACGAGCAGAAAAACCATATGGCAGGGCATTCCACTGAGACAAAGCTTTTCAGATAGCACGAGGATATAGCACTTGTCACAGCGTCTTTCCTTTCAAAAAGCAGCCCTGCTATTCGGACTGTGCAGTGGCACTTTTTTTCCTAATGACTACCATTGCTCAAGAGGTTCCAGTCGATTAGTTAACAAAACCAGAGCAGCTCCCATTGGTCATTTTAGGCTTAAGGCTCTTCTGAAAACCTGCTGCTATACGTGTAGCCATTCATCTTCTTTGGAGGTGAAGTTGCCCTTGATAATATGCTGAAGTGCAGGGAACCTATGAAGAATGATGCTTTCTGGCAACTTTTCAAAAGAAGAACAAACCTTAAGACTTCTTCTTAAGACTTCCCTTCCCCAATTTTTTTTTAAAGAGAAAACCAAGAATTGACCCAGGCACAACAAAAGCAGGTCTTAAAATACCCACAGTTGCAGTCAAACAGCAAGAGGAAATTTCACAGTGATTTTAAAAAATGAGCCCAATATAATAATAAGTCAGTGGATGTGACAAGTTGTGTAAGAAAACAGTGATGGCCGATTAAATTAGATGTTTGGGAATGTGATTCCTGGGAAGTTTTTCTTTTTCTTTTTAAACATGTAAAAGAAAACACACCAATAAGTGGGGGGGAGAAGATACAGAGTATATTCAAAAATGCAGAGTGTATTCCAAGCAATAGCCAGTGCTAGACGTACATTTGTGTCATGTTATAAAATTAAAGATTAATAATCTATACCGTTCCTTTTGCAATAAAAAACCTGTAACCCAGTAGGTGTTGTCTAAGTTTCTAAATAGTCCTCAAAATGAAACTCTCATGAGTAAAATCCTTGCTCTACTGCAGAAACAAATGCACTTGAGGTCACTGCAGGATTGACGGAGAATAAGCAGAGAATCTATTTCCAATTGCATTAAGCACTGCATGTGTAAAGATCACACCATTCCAAGCTTCAAAGCAGAGATGGCAGGATTTCTCCCTCATTCCCCTCTGTTGCTATTTCTTTTCTTGATCAACTGTTAACTAAACCTCAAATGCCACTGGGGGTCCCCTCAGCCCCTGCCTTCTCCCCCCCTCCAAACACTTTTCTTCATTCAATGCCCTCCCCTCTTTCAAGATTTGATTAGGTTGGATTTTAGCATACAATCACGATCCACCTTAGCCTTTGCACAAGAGAATATTGAAGTGAGATAGTTCACTTTGCCTTTAAGTGTTCTAACATATAAGACATGCCTGCAGACAAAATCTGTAAAAAGTATGTGTTCTCTCTCCACCTGCCCCTTCTCCCCTGCAGCCACAAAGTAAAATGATACAGATTGTTTTATCCATTTAATTGCTGAAATTCGTAATAGTAATAATCTATGGGCATTGAGCTGTCGTGGCGCAGTGGTTAGAATGTAGCATTGCAAGCTAATTCTGCCAACTGCCAGGAGTTTGATTCTGACCGACTCAAGGCTGACTCAGCCTTCCATCCTTCCGTTCCAAGGTTGGTAAAATGAGGATCCAGATTATTGGGGACAACATGCTGACATTTGTAAACTGCTTAGAGAGGGCTGTAAAGTACTAAGAAGTGGAATAAGTGCTATTGTGACAGTTTATTGCTAGTAATGTAAAATGGCTTACATTAATTACTCTGTTTATCACTGTGCTTTTGCCCAAACAATTGCTCATCCAGTTATGAAAAAGGCAAACTTCATATTTGAATTTGGGTTGTCCTTAAATTTACTTACCTGGACTAGCAAAGAGATAACCTGATTATACACCTAGCCATAATTGTTGGGTATATTTTACTTCTTTGAATACTCACTGAATGTTCCATATGATGACAGCATCCAGTGTTGCAGGCAATTTTAGTGCCATGAGGTCTCTCTGCAAAATATTGTCCAGACATGGGGAATATTGTTTCAGCAAAGGGTTGTATCTCTCAGGATGTTAAATTTGGGGGAAGACCATGCTGGACCTAAGCAGGGTGAGACTTAAAAATGGGCACATTACTCCTTTTTTTCCTCTGTCCAAGCATGTTCTCTCCTCCTCTTCCTCCTTCCCCCTTTCAGCAGATAAGTGGGACAAGGGAAACATGTACTTTGAGAAATCTGCAAAGAACACTTTGAAGCAAGCCATCTGAAAAACCATTCAGAATGAGACTCAGAGATCTGCAGATCAACTTCAGATCAACTGCAATTCCCACCCCTGAAAGATGTTTACCTTAAACATATAAACAGATTTATTTATTAAAATGTCATGCCACCTATCTTACTCTGCAAAACATCTCTAATCATATGTTAGCCTTGAATGACCACTGTTTCAATCATCTATCTCATGTGCCCTCAAGCTATGGAGTAGAGAAGCCAGGAGGGATTTCTTGGAGGGGGGAATGTTTTAAAGATGGTAAAATATCTTTGGTGTGATTTTAGACTCTAGGGATGGACAACCTTTTAGAGGCTGAGACTGCAGAAATGCCCAAAGTGAACCTACAAAGAAGCAAAATGGAGTGTTTTATTCTTGCTTACCCTAGCTTTGGGAGAAGTTTCAAAGTGTATTATTGTTAAATCGAATTTAAATCTATACTAAAGCTTATTCTATAATTTCATCTTCTTTCTACTTCAAAATTATAGAAGAATAATCCATTTTCAGCAGTCATAATCTTGGGGGATTGATAAGGGTGATCACAATTTGTCTTCCTAAAGCCAACAGATGCACCTCCATAGGCAAATTCTAGTGGTATGAGACTGGCCTATTTGTTTGGTATGGATGCAGAATCCAGCAACATCTGAAAACATTATTCTTTTTGGCTAATTTTATCTGTTTTCAGAAGCTTGTTCCTGGCAACTGGTCTCTGAAAATGGATCCCCATTTCCACATTCCCTGTCATGCTTTCAGCAATAATCCCTTGATTGTGTTTGACTCTTATTAAATGATCTGAGAGATTGTCCTGCCTTCATGCCCAAATACTTGAACATCATGCTAACTGGGTTGTAAAGCAGACTCATACATGTTCTGCATGTGCCATTTTTGTGCAAATAGATTCTGTAAATTGCTCTGGAACTGAGATGTTTTGATAGATAATGGTCAAGCATCAGTTGCTCAATTTATCAGGTAACCACAGGCCTAAAACTCTTGATGTTCAGGACTATTATTGAAGGAAATTGCTTGCCATTGTCTATTTTTAACCAGGATGCAAACCCAGTAGCTACTGACTAAAGCTTGCAGAACAGTCTTCTCAATTTGTTTTTTTTTTCCAACCCAAACAAGGTTTGGGGTTGTCTGAGTACATCTGGATGATGTTCTCTCTTCGGGGAGGTTTACTAATATAGCAGAATCAGTGTATTCCAGGAGGGTAAAAGAACACTTCAGGAGTCAGCTTCAAAACAGCAGGTTTTCACAATATTCTGCTGTGTTTTACTTCAGGATAAAAGAATGGAAGTTTGTGAGCAGATCAGCTGAAGATAAAAGCAGTCTCTCCTAATTCAGTACCACGATACCATGCAGAGGATGGCATTTCTGGATAAGGAACCTGTGTGGGCCATAAACTCAAGTATCATAGATACTTTCAGAGAAGACTCATGAAAATTTCATCACCAAAACACAGCTAATCTCCCTCCCTCCCCCTTTCTCTCTCACTTTCTCATCCCAAAGGTGCTTTTCCCAAAGGCAACTGGATTTTCTTGATTTTTCCCACCCCCCCTTGAAAATGTTTAGCTTCTCATCCCATCTGAACTGAAGAATTCAAGAAAATGTTTAGCTTCTTATCCCATCTGAACTGAAGAATTCAAGAAGCGTCTTGGATGAGCAGCAAAGCGTTTTCAAGGAAAAAAAAAAAAAAAGCAAGACAGTCTGGTTGCCTTTGGAAATGCACTATGACCTGGATGATTGAGAATCTCAATGGACTGATTCTCTCTCCCTCTCCCTCTCCCTCTCTCCCTCCCCCCTCTCTCACACATGTCAACCAATGGTGGGATTCAAATTTTTTTACTTCCAGTTCTGTGGGCATGACTTGGTGGGCATGATATGGCTTGGTGGGCGTAATGTGGCTTGGTGGGTGTGGCTTGGTTGGTGTGGCAAGGGAAGGATACTGGAAAATCTCAATTCCCACCCCATTCCAGGGGAAGGATACTGCAAAATCTCCATTCTCTTCCCACCCCTCTAACCTGCTTTCCAGCTCCATTCTCCTGTGCAGGGCAACACAAGAAGATCCAACCAATCAGTTCATACTCAAGAGGCAGAGAATAGATGGGGCCAGGGCCAGTCAGAGGTGGAATTTGCCAGTTCTCTGAACTATTCAAATTTTCTGCTACTGATTCTGCAGAACTAGTCAGTACCTGCTGAATATCACCTCGGATGTCAACTGTAAATAGCATGGAATAGGCATTTGCCCTGGATTTTATGCACTTCGACAATAAGCAGGCAACGCTTCAGTAGTGGCAGAAATTCTCTTTTCCTTCTTCAGGGAGACTCACACAAAAGTGCATATGATTTTGAATAAGACTAGGCAACTGTATGCTTTTTAACCCATGTTTTTTTTCCTGAATATGCCTGCTTTATCTTACCTAAGATGTTCCAGGGAGAAAGGGCCATAACCTTACCAAAACAAAAGATGATAAAGGAGAAGCCCATCAAATTGCTCTTATTGATCATGTGCCATCAAGTCATTTTGATACCTATAAAAATCATATAGCTACATATCAGACAGACAGATGCCTTTATTGATGATCTAATTTTTCCTCTGTTATGAGATATACTGTATTTCTATTTCAGTTCTATTATTTTTATTTCTCTGCCTATTTATATAAAAAAAATCATTCACAAATCTATGCCCCACTTTGTCATTGCCTTCTTCTTCTTTTAGCAATGCATAAGTGGACTCCTGTCCAACTAATCATTATGCAAAGAAATCTTCAGGTGGGGAAACCTGTTTCACCTGTGTATGACCAACTGCACTGATCATAATTCCTTCAACTTCAGAAGGGAGCCTAGCTGTCTTTCTTCATATCAGGTCACTCTCACTCAGACTTATTTTTCCTGCAGGCCTGTCCTATTAAAGATTGGAATTGCATCCATCAGCAACAGCAAGGAGATAGCATCTTGCTGATTGTTTTCTCCCAACCTTCAGTTTAAATTATTAACCCTGTCAGAATCCAAACATTTCGACTCTGAAGCAGAGCTTAAAATTCCATCCTTGCCTGTTGTGCACTCAGCAAATTATTCAAGCTCTTAATCCAAACAACACATATGGGTGAAAAACTACATTTCAATTTAAACTCAAGTTAATAGAAGCAAAAATGCAGGGATGGCGGGCAAAGCTGATATAGGCTGTTTGATGCCATATAGATCTGTTTGCACTAGCAAGGTTTTAAATTGCTCCATTTGCATCTATAATCACTGGATGTTTACTTGCAAATGAGGCTTTCATTTCTGTGAATGAGAGCCAAGATGCTCGCTCCACAATTGCCATCTGATTGCAGAGAACTGCAATTTCTAGGGGTCTTTATTATCACTTATACATCTGGACTTTATTGTTATTGCCACTTTCTACTTAGCTTGCATTTGTTGGAATGAGAGAAGCAAGTTAAAATGTTTGAAATTCCAGAATTGGCTTATTTATAACTAATCAAAACCTGTCCATTTAATACAAGGATCACTAATTTAGTATAGTTTGGGACACAGGAACCTGTCCCACAATGCACCAGTCTGTTGGTTCATTTATTTCTGTATGTCCTCAGTGACATTATTGGTGGCAGACTTGCCAGAATCTTGACACTTTCCAAAGTTCAGAGAAGAGTTTTGTCGCATCCTTTCTGGGGAAGTGAGACATTGAAATGATGTAGGTCTGAAAAACAGCCCTTCTCCCATTGAACAAACACCTTTAATTAGTATTACCCCCAACTTTTGTGGCCTGGCCTGGTTTCAAAACAGATTGCTCAGTTGGTCTTTTCACAACCGAGGCCACACAACCTGAGATTGCTTCATTCGCTTTCCCATTTTGTTTGTGGTTTTTCTTAGGCCTTTGCCTAATCCAGTTGGTGTCCTAAAGTTTCAGAACAATTTTAGAACTAAAATGTGCTTTCTTTTAATAGGTCACAATAGCTGAATAGTACATATCATAGTCCACCAACAACTACACCATTTCTGACAGATGGCAGTCTAATCTCTTCTTGAAGGTCTCAAGTGATGAAGCTACCACAACTTCCGAGGGCAACTTCTGTTCCTTTGGTTGATTGTTCTCACTGTCAGAAAGTTTCTCCTTATTTCCAGGTTAAATCTCTCCTTGTTCAGTTTCCATCCATGATTCCTTATCTGGCCTACAGGAGCTTTAGAAAATAGCTTGGCCCCTTCATCCCTGTGGCAGTGCCTCAAATATTGGAAGACCTCTATCATGTCTCCCCTGGTTCTTATCTTCACTAGACTAGCCAGGCCCAGTTCCTGTAACTGTTCTTCATATATTTTAGTTTCCAGTCCCCTAATCATCCTGGTTGCTCTTCTCTGTACTTTTTCTAGAGTCTCAACATCTTTTTTATAGTGTGGTGACCAAAACTGGATGCAGTACTCTAGGTGTGGTCTTACTAAGGTTTTATAGAGTAGTATTAGTACCTTACTTGATCTCGATTATGTCCCTCTGTTAACTTATGTAAAATGTAAAATCACCAAACTGGTAGTTACACTGGTAGGATCCTACCCCTGATTGTATCCCTCTGTTAATGCAATTTAGGATTGCATTAGCTTTTTTGGCTGCTGCTGCACACTGCAGGCTCATATTTATCTGTTGGCTGGTGCTCCATTCAAAATCCAAAAAAGAAATACTTAGACTCCATTAATTAGAGAAAATATATATTTTACTGGAAAATCAAGTGGTAGCATCAATGAATTCTGAATCTGAGAAAATGAGCACATAAACCACATATACAAAGTGATGGCAATGTTCCTATGCATAGCATAGGAAAGAAACATAAACAAGAAACTTCCCCCCCAACTAATACAGTTTTTTCTCTCAAACCTCCAGCTCACTTCCCATAACTATTTCACCCCTCCTCCCCCCATTACTTATGACAGCTAAAAGATGCAAAGCAAAGGAAAAGAATCTTGAAGGCTGACATTTGGCCCTCCTGCAAAAGAGGCATTAGCCCTATAAAAGGAAGAGAATACAAGATAAAATAATAATGTACATGTGACACAATACTACAATATTTTAAGGTTTGTTTGGATATTCAGTATGAAATGCCTGTATGAGCCAAGGAGCTTGAACATCTTTCTCATTCACCCATTCCGACTGGGAAAGAGGAAAGCGTTTACAGACAACTAAATATTGAAGTCGACCTCTTTGTTTCCTAGAATCCAAAATTTCTTTAACTTCAAAATGTTGTTCACCCTCAATTAAAAAAGGAATGAGGGGATCGACCCGAGAAGGTCTCAGGTCAGAGGTGTGTTCAGGTTTCAACAAACTAACATGGAAGACTGGATGCATTCATTTGAGGGTTTTTGGTAATTTCAGTTGGACTGCCACGGGATTCACAATTTGTTCAATCGGAAAAGGTCCAACATATTTAGGCCCCAGCTTTTTTGACTTTTGTGTGGTCTGCAAATATCTAGTGGACAAGAAAACTTTGTCTCCAACTTGATATTGTTTTTGTGGAGCTCTCTTTTTGTCTGCAAATTTCTTATGAGCTTGATGAACATCATCCAATGCTTTACAAGTAACTGGCCAGGTAAACTGGAGTTGGGTTATCCATTCACTCAAGGATTGAATATTAGGTTTCTCCTGTGGAAGCTTGGGTATGGGTACAAAATGTTGATCCGAAGCCACTTTAAATGGAATAATCCCAGTGCTACTATGAACTGAATTATTATATGCCACCTCAGCAAATGGCAATAGGTCAGCCCAATCATCTTGTTGATAATTAATATAGCATTTAAGATATTGTTCCAATACTGAGTTAGTTCTCTCACAAGCCGCATTGGTTTGTGGATGGTGGGTGTAGCTTAGGCCCTGGGCAGAGCCCAATAACCTCAGGAACTCCTTCCAAAAGTTTGAGGTAAATTGGACACCCCTATCTAAGATTATCTATTCAGGAACACCATGTAACCTGTAGACATGTAAAATAAACAGTTTAGCCAAGGTTTTTGCAGATGGGATTTTTGCACAAGGGATGAAGTATACCTGTTTTGAAAACAAATCTGTTACCACCCAAATAACTATACTTCCCCCGCTTTCAGGTAATTCCACTATAAAATCCATAGAAATTTCTTTCCATAGAACAGTAGGCCTAGCTACATTTTATAATAAGCCCACTGGTTTATTAGGCAGCCATTTGGCTGAGGCACAGATAGGACAATTAGACACATAAGTTTCAATGTCCTTTTTAAAAGTAGGCCACTAAAATTGCCTTTTAACCAAATGTAAGGTTTTTACGAATCCAAAATGTCCAGCAGCTTTAGAATAATGAGCTTGTTGTATCTGGTTTCTCAATTTTGCTGGCACATATAATTTAGCCCCCACCCATGCCAGCATCTCTACAGCATCTGTACAGTTATTTGAGTAAGTCAGGAACCAATCATCAAGTTTCAAAGCTTCTTTTAACTGTGCAGATAAATCATTTGATTAATCAACTTTCCCCTTTTTCTGGTTCCTGGTAACCATTGGAGCCGCCAACTGTCTAGTTGGGACAATAGGAATGATCATTTCTGGATGGGCATATTGAGGCAATCTAGATAAAGCATCCACCATGAAGTTTTTCCCCCCTGGAATGTACTTCAATAAAAAATTAAACTGTTTGAAGTACTTCACCCAGAAAATTTGCTTAGGTGACAGTTTGCAAGGCATTTTTAGAGCCTCCAAATTCTTATGATCCGTCCACACCTCAAAGGTGTGTTTTGCCCCTTCTAGAAAGTGCCTCCAGGTTAACAAAGCCCAACAAACTGCAAAAACTTCTTTTTCCCAAATGGCCCATCTTCCTGTCTCAGTTAGTTTACAGGAGGTATATGCACACAGTTGCAGAGTCCCTGTCTCATTTTCTTGTAGTAACACCGCCCCCACTGCTACATCACTTGCATTGGCTTGGATTACAAAAGGATCCAAGATTCAAGCATCCATGTCTGGGTGCTTGAACAGCAGCTCAGCAGCAAAAAGTCATTTTAACTTCTCAAAAGCAGCTTGACACTCTGTTGACCACTCCAGTGGCTTATTAGGCTTTGGTTTCACCTCTCCCTTGGTTTTTAGAAGATTTGTAATAGGCAGTGAAATCTTCGCAAAAGCCGGGATAAACTGACAGCACAAGTAGCAAATTCCAAAAAACTTTGCAATTGCTTCCTGGTGCGGGGAGGGGACACAAACTTTCCCTGGATCCATTTCTATATCATCATGTTATATGTGATAGCCCAAATAATCAATTTTCTCTTAGTGGAATTCACACTTGGATAACTTCGCATACAGCTCCACAGCTTGAAGTTTTTCCAAAACTGAACACACTCATCACACATGTTCATCAAGAGTCGCAGTGTAGATAAGTATATCATCAAGATAAACCAACACCCCCTTGTATAAATGTTCATGCAAAACTTAGTTTATCATCTGCATGAATACCGCAGGGGCCCCCTATAGATGAAACAGGAGAACATTGAACTGGAAACATCCCATTGGGCAATTAAAAGCAGTTTTCTATTCATCTCCTTCCTTGATTTGAACTCGGTAGTAAGCCTCTTGCAGATCGAGTTTTATAAAAAATTTCCCTTTGGCTAGGTGGGTCAACATATCCTTCATTAAGGGGAGAGGGGTACATGTTCTCCACCGAAATGGCGTTTAAATTTCTATAATCCACACATAAACAAAAGAGAGCCATCTTTCTTCTTGCGGAACAGTACTGGGGCCACTACCTGAGGCCTAGCAGGTTGGATGAAACCTCATTTCAAATTTTTATCAATAAATGACTACAGCTCTTCTAGCTCCCACGGTGTCATCAAGTACAATTTTGGGTTTTGGGAGTTTTACTCCTGGCAAAATTTCAATACTGCAATCTGTTGAGCAATGGGGTAGGGGAGCTCGTCCAAGGCCTTTTCACTGAACACTCCTTTAAATCCCAATATTCTTCAGGAATTTTCTCCTCCCCCCTAAGATTCTCACTGCCCATGGATGCCAGCTCTGTGGAATTTTGGGCTTTTGGTTGAGGTTGCCCCTTCCCTTCTGGGGGTTGGTCAGTGCGTATGTGCAACAATCCCATCCTCCAGTCCACTTGGGGGTTCCACTTTCAGAGCCAGAGCAAACCTAGGGGAGCTCCATCCCAGGGGTGATAATAAAACACAAAGTCTCTCTATGCCTCCCCATTGTCATTTCCACTGGTTCCATTATGAAATGTGCAGGGCCGCCCTCCAATGCTATGGAAGTTTTTTAAGTCCTTAGCCTTAAACCCAGTTTCTCTATGACTTCTGAGCTGATCACACACCTTGTACACCCAGAGTCTAACAAGTCCGACATTTCCCCTTGGGCTCCCAACATGGGTACCCTTAATCTCACTGGGATGGTCATTGGACCCTTGTTTGGATTTACCAGAGAGGTGTCTTCTGATTTGGATTCATTTTCACCAGAAGAGGTCAGAGTTCCCAGCTCCTCTCCTTTCGGAGGGGCTATCTCTACAACCTCCTCCACTTTAAGACCCATTTCAAGAGGCTTGACTGGAGTTTTTTCAGGTTTTTTTTTTCCTCCTCCTGGTGGCCCCTTTGGCTCTAGCATAAGAAAGGAGCATAAACAAGAAACTTCCCTCCCCAACTTATACAGTTTTTTTCTCTGAAACCTCCAGCTCACTTCCCATAACTATTTCACCCCTCCTCCTCCCATTATTTATGGTAGCCAAAAGATGCAAAGGAAAATCATCTTGAAGGCTGACAGTTGTCCACTAAGACTCCAAGATCCCTCTCACAGTTACTGCAATCACATGTAGCTCAACAGCACTCTTGGAGTATCCCATAAAATGACCAATTTCTTATATTTTGGGGAGGGGGTGGTGGCAGCTGCATCTTTTTATCCAGTTCACACAGGTTTAAAACTGAGTATGCTCTACAAACACAAAAACAGTTGGAAATTTACATGCTGAAAGACACCCACACTTTCTTCTCTGGTATTAGGACACAATCTGCAATGTTTGGGAGGGAAGGGAAGGGAGGGCTCCTTCCCCTTTACCACCATCATTTTCCCTGTAGCAAAACATTCCTTTCTCCCATCTTGTTCCAATGGTCACTAATACCCTTGCAACATCTTATATAAAGCTTGTGGCACATTTCAAATAGTTTCCAGAACAAGCCCTTTGAAATCGAAGCATAGTAGAAAATCTTTTATTATCTTTTGGGCACCACTAGAGGGCAACCCATGCTCATGGTTTCATTCTTCCTGACCTATAACATTAAAAAAAAAAAAAAGTACAGAATATCAAGGCAAGTTTTATGCATAGCTGAATGAATTTGTATCTGTCAGGGGTAGGGCCTTTTGCACAATAGATTTCCTCATTGAGATCCAGCACAGCAGAGCAGGACAAAGGTACACAGTAAGACTTTTTCTCAACCTTTTCTTCACCATGCCCCCCCCTTTTGTGGGTATGGACCATGGTACCTCAAGATGTAACTCAAGATGTAAACCATAACATTTCTTCAAGCTTTTATGGATCCCCTGTGCCCCCCAGCGGGGTCTACGCACCACAGGTTGAGAACCACTGCAGTAAGAGGGACTATATGATTCAGTCCTGCACTTTCTCAGCAAATTTCACCCTTTTAAAAAAGGCTTTTGTTTTTCTATTTTATTTCCAGGTTACTTGGGAATCTATTTCAAAATTCCCTCTGGGACTTTCAAAGTTTTCTTTGGTGTTGTTATGTTGTGGTGCTTCATGGTTGGAAGTAGCAAGGTTGCCGGTCTGCCATTTTCTGAACCCTTCCAGAGAAGTTCTCTTGTGATCCTTTTTCTGGGAATTTGATGATGCCCTGGGAACCCAGGAAGAAACAATTGTGCAGACTTTCATAAGATGTTCACACATATCCCCTTTTTAAACAAAATGGCCCTTTTTACACAACTCTTTCAAACTAGTCAGGGAGTGAGAGAGCTAGCTTAAGAAAAATTAACTTTCACCAATCAGACTTGCTATACCACAATCTGTACTACAAGCTGGCATGAAAGGATCAATGAAGAAGTAACTGTGCCCACAGTTGTAAGGATTCCCAATCATTAATCAGTTTCTTTTTCACTCTACATGTTACCTCCAGGAAAGACCAAGGAACAAGGACAAGAATGTCTGGGATTTAATGGAAACAAAGCAATTCCTAAACTGAGTGGGAGGGAGCCATGCTTTGTGGCACCTGCCATCTTCAAATAGTCTGACTAGAAGAGAAAGGATTTAATAGAGATTTAGACCTGTATACGCCTCACAATTTTTTTCTTGATAGATCGGCAATATCTACCTCAGCTTTCTTTCTTAAGACTTTGGGGTTGTTCCCTAATTTATAATATGTGCGAAGGAATTCCATTTTTTTTACAGACATATTGTATTCTACAGTATTTTTCCCCATTCAAATGTGTCTGATTTTCAGAGGCTGCTTGAATAAATTTCTGCAGTGCTCTTGGTGTATATTAGTTATCTGTCAGTTTACTAGTAAATACATTACTTATATTTTTTTAAAAAAGTATTACATTTTTGCTCAGGTGTTCAGGACTATCACTGTCCCTTTTAACAATTATTCAAACTATTATTTTTATTTATTCATTTATTTATTCATTCATTTATTTATTTATTTATTTATTTATTTGCATTTATTTATTTATTTGCATTTATTTATTTATTTGCATTTATTTATTTATTTGCATTGATTGATTGATTGATTGATTGATTGATTGTCAATTGCTTCCAAGATAATAGGTATAAGTAAAAATGTAGTTATGAATACATGGATACATATAAGAAAAATAAAAAAAAATAAAAGAAACAATAGGAAAAGGGATGGTAGGCACGATTGGTACACTTATGCACGCCCCCTACAGACCTCTTAGGAAAGGGGTGAGGTCAATAGTAGACAGTCTAAGGTTAAAGTTTTTGGGGTTGGGGGAAGAAACCACCGAGTCAGGGAGAGTATTCCAGACATTGACCACTCTATTACTTTGGAGGTCTGATATGACTCTTCCTTAAATGAATATTTTCAAATCCAATTATTTTAAAAAGGCATTTTTATAAATTATAACCCCTCTCTCTCCCTCCCTCCCCTCTCTATGTATTTGTGGAGAGAGAGAGAGAGAGAGAGAGAGAGTCATGAAAAACCATAAAATAACAATTCTCTCTTTCTCTCTCTCACATCCACATATATACACATTAGAGAGACACACACTCAAATATACACACACACAAGAAAGAGAGAGAATCACTGTTTCAAGATTGTACTGTTTTAATAGCAGTTTATGTTTCTGGTTATATTCAATAAGAAAGATTAAACTGAATTATTGAAAATCTCAAAACAATGTCAAGATATTTTTGATGTTTGATAAGAATTTTTTTCATCAAATGTTAAAAATTACAGTTTGTTACTGAATTTTAAAGTTTACTTTCCCTGTCATTAAGGTAATAATAATATTAATAATAATGGTCTAAACATCTGGCTGACTATGCAACAAGGAACCATAAATAATGCAAGCCACTGAAACAGTCTATGTGTCCTATGAATCAGAATTTGCACTCAGTCCATCATAAAAAACAACATTGACACCAAAAATTAAAATATATGGGGGAAAATGCCCAAAACAGATTGCGCCATAAGGCAACAGCCTCTAATTTTTATTTAAATCAGATGTGTCCTATATGTGGTCTGCATGCAGCCTTGGACAGCTAATAATGAGATCCCAAATAACTTTATTGACAGTGTATGATTTTATATTATAAACCTATATTATATATTTTGTTTGCTTGTTTGTTTGTATAAAGGATTTATATGGCTGCCCACTCTCTCTCAGCGACTCTGGGTGGCTTACAAAAAATAAAAACCCAACAGACAAACAATTAAAACAATATATACAGCCCAGTGGTGGGATTCAAATTTTTTTACTACCGGTTCTATGGGCATGGCTTGGTGGGCATGGCAAGGGAAGGTTTCTGCAAAATCCCCATTCCCTCCCCACCTCACTAACCTGCTTTCCAGCACCATTCTCCTGTGCAGGGCAACAAAAGAAGACCCAGCGATACAGCTGGGACTTGGGAGGTAGAGAATAGATGGGGGTGGGGCCAGTCATAGGCGGTATTTGCCAGTTCTCCAAACTACTCAAAATTTCCGCGACCAGTTCTCCAGAATTGGTCAGAACCTGCTGAATGCCACCTTTGATACAGCCCAAGACAATCCCTCTTCATCAATGCAGCCCAGACCAGCCAAAAAGCTGGACACCTATTATCTAAATATTTGAGAAACAATTAGAGGTATAAAGAGAACATTAGATCATGGGCGTCAAACTTACGTCATCACAGTGATGTCACATGATGTATTGGGACTTCTCCCCCTTTGCTGAAATGGGCGTGGCTGTGGCCAGTGCATGATGCATCTGGCCCGTGGGCCAGGAGTTTGACAGCCCTGATGTAGACTATAAATAAACCACTCTTGAGGAACTTTTGAGAAAGAAAACCTCACCATTGAGAGGCCCTCCTTTTTATGAGTTTGATCTTAGTTGATGTGGACAATCATCGGGACTTATTCTGCCATGAAGTTGTTAATGCACATACGGACACGGGGGATTAACCACCAAAAAGCGTGACAGAAAACTGTTGTAGATTATCTTTTTCAAAACTATTCCATTCTGTTCCTGATTCTTGAATAGTCTTTCAAATTTCTTCTTTCTCTCAGTCTAACCAGTTTCCAATGGACAGATAGCAACTTTTGCTCACTGATTATGTTCAGTCTACAATGCAGCATTGAGGGGGCAATAGTTGGCCCATCCTGCTTTTCATAATGCCTTCTTGTAGATGTAAAAGACTGGCAACATCCTTTGGTGTATAGCTAGTCCTATACTTACGACCACAATTGAGCCCAAAATTTCTGTTGCTAAGCAAGCCAGTTGTTAAGTCCTCCATTTTACAATCTTTCTTGCCATTGTTGTTAAGTGAATCACTGCAGTTGTTAAGCTAGTAACTCGGCTGTAAAATGGTTTCTTCATTGACTTTACTCGTCAGAAGATCACAAAAGATCACATGACAACTGGGACACTGCAACCATCATAAATATGATTCAGTTGCCAAGTTGCCTGAATTTCGATCACATGACCATGGGGATGCTACAACAGCCACAAGTATGAAAAATGGTTTTAACTTCAAATGGTCACTAAATGAACTGTCGTAAATCAAGAACAATCTATAAAAAGCTTCCTTCTCTAAATTATTTATTCTTCTCTGGGACCGTCAAGGCTCCTCTGGGCCTGCCCATCCCTCCCTCCTATTCCTCAGCGGTCTTTGTCTTTCTGCCATCTGTAGTTTCTCATTAATTGACTATGTTGTTGAAAGAAAACAATTTGGAAGAACGGAGTGCCACAATTCCACCTTGAATAATCTGCCTTTAAAAAACCTGGACACAAGCCACAGAAAAAAAAAAACAGGCACTCGGCATGTTCTTTTGTATGGTAAATAACAAATTAAGAAAAGGTTTGCTATACAGCATTAGATAAGCTTGAAATGAAGATGCTTGGATGATAAATAATAAAAATGGTTGATAAGAAAGCAATTAGAATTAACAAAGAGGCTGCTAATCAATCACTTACCCACCAGTAAAACAAAAGAGAGAAAAATGGAATATGATTTCCCATGAGGAGAATTTTAAAACATGTTATACTAGAACTGAGATTCATCGTAAGTAACTATTCTTCCCCAGGCATGGGGAAGAAGTGTAGACATGCTCCACAGCCCTGGAAACCTTAAGATTGGATGAATCAGCACGTGAGTTGAATTTTGCTATAGAGGGAAAACCCAAATGTGCTTTTTCAAAAGGCAACTGGACTTTGTTTTTCCTCGAAGACATTTTGTTTCTCATCCAAGAAGCTTCTTCAGTTCTGAACTGAAGCAGCTTCTTGGATGAGAAGCAAAACATCTTCAAGGAAAAACAAAGAAAATCCACTTGCCTTTTGAAAAAGCACCTTTGGGACAACCATGACCTGGATGACCAAGAATCTCCATAGACATGTAAGGGAAAAAGTTCAGCATTTTTTTTTTCACTTTTGTTCCCCTCCTTGAATGGCAAAAGGCCACTGATCATGTGACTTGTATCACAGTAACTTGTGGTTCAAGATGGGAAAAATTGGCTTAGACTGAAGGACATTTCAGGTAAAAAGTCTGCAATCTTTTAGATCTGTAAAGAAGCATCATAGAATAGAATGACCAGCTACTCTGTGGCTTCAAATGAGTTACTTATACACCCTTATACACTCTTAGCATTAGGCAGAGTCTTGCAGAAAATAGATATAAGAAATAAACATTTGGAGCAAGCATTAAAAACATCTGTAGATGTGATCATTCTCTAGCTGAAAGAAGGAGGTCCCTCTAAAGGAGTAAAGAGATATTCCAACTTGGGGTTGTTTTGGGGGAATAAACCTCTGGGGCAAAACCCTTAGGTCTATATCTGCCATTCCCAAGGGAAGACAGACAGGCTGTCAAGATTCTCATAGTTTATATGATCAACAATAAAGTTTATATTGGGCCTATTCAGGGAATGGTTCTGATTGCATGTGCTTAACAGCAGGGTTGGTAGATGTCCTCAGAATCTTTTCAGTTTATCCATGTGTCCTCTAGTGACACGATCATTGGGCACTATTATGTGATGATGATGTATTAAGAGGCAGATTCAGAGACAATGTTGGTTTTCCTCCCAGATGTTCTGTTGCCCTCAGCTTCTACCACCAAAACTGACTGACATATTTACAATTTTCTGTGGCATTCCCACTGCAGGCATAATCTGTGATGGTGCCACAAATCATGTATCTCACTGCCACCTTCATCATCACCAGCTGCTTTCCTTGTTTCATCTTCTATCACAAAAGATCACAAAAGATCACATGACAACTGGGACACTGCAACCATCATAAATATGATTCAGTTGCCAAGTTGCCTGAATTTCGATCACATGACCATGGGGATGCTACAACAGCCACAAGTATGAAAAATGGTTTTAACTTCAAATGGTCACTAAATGAACTGTTGTAAATCAAGAACCACCAACCATTTCACAACCACCAACCATATCGATCCAAAATCACTTTCCCTTTTTAACCTTCCTTCCTTTTTCCCTGCCTAAATTAACGCAAATGAGAATACCAAAATGTTTTTAGTATCCTACCTCAAATAACTAGTTTCTGAAATGACAAAATCATCATTACGCCCCCGTCTATAATTGCATAACAGCAACAGCACCACAGGATATGGTGCAGAAGAGACATGGGAAACTTATAAGACTCCTGCAAATAACACTAATACAAAGACACACACCTAGAAGCTTGCTAGCTGTTTGGCACAAGGGGAACGGCTGCAAGGAACTGCAAAGAGGCAAAAATCCACTCCAGATCCATTTCAGCTGCCTTTTAAGGCAATATAAGCAGGATGGTGTACATTTCATTTATTTAAACTTATTTATTTATTTTTATCCCACCTTTTTAATTTTGATAAATAACTCAAAGTGGTACACATACCGAATGGTCTTCCTCTTCCTATAACCCCCACAACAACAACAACCCTGTGGGTTGAGTTGGACTGAGAGAGAATGACTGGCCCAAAGTCAACCCTGCTGATTTACATGCCTAAAGTGGGACTAGAACTCACAGTCTCCTGGTTTCCAACCTGGTTTCTCATATGCCAAACATCCTATTGGTTTCTTGTGGGGACTTGTAAAGCATAGAACTAACATCTTGTATCCTCAGGGTCACCTGAATCAGAGTATAAACAGGTGTGGAAACTTCTCTGGACTGCTGAAAGGACCGTGTTGTAGATAGGAGGTTGGTGGTGTAGCATTCTTCCCCCTCTGTTGAGAGGCGGCTGTTCAATTTTGACATAAATGGCCTCTTGGACTATCAAACCAGTGGTCATCTCTGTCCAAAATATGGACTCTGCTTGCAGAGAACAGCAACAAAGATGATTAGGGGACTGGAGGATAAAACACATGAAGGGCAGTTGCAGGAATTGGGTAGGTTTATTTTAATGTAAAAAAGGACTCTGGGTGACATGATAGCAGTCTTCTGATATCTGAGGGGCTGTCCCAAAGAAGATGAAGTCCAACTATTCTCCAAAGCACCTGAAGGCAGGGCAAGAAGCAATGGTTGGAAACTAATCAATGGAAATTAATCAAGGAGAGAATCAAACTAGAAATAAAAAGAAATTTCCTGATAGTTAGAACAATTAATCAGTGGAACAACTTGCCTCCAGAAGTTGTAAAATGCTTCAACACTGGAAGTTTTTAAGAGATTGGATAACCATTTGTCTGAAGTGATGTAGGGTTTCCTGCCTAAGCAGGGAGTTGGACTAGAAGACCTCCAAGGTCCTTTCCAACTCAGTAATTCTGTTAATATTTTGTGTTAAGGATTTGTGAGCAGAATGCAATGTCGGCTTAAGTTGTGGAGCAGATAGGGGCCGGCAAATATTCCCACCAACAGGAAAATAGTGATGGTTGCCTGCGAGCTCCGCAAACAAAAAAGGCTCCTTTCTCTCTCTCTCTCTCTGTTTCTCTCTTTTTATTATTATTATGGATACACCATAAGCAAGGCAAAAATAAATCAACCTGGCTGTCAAAGAAATGATGGAGTGAGAACACAGGGATCCAGAAATTATTTTGGAGTGATGCAATGAGTCCATACGGAAATGTATAAAATCTTGAGTGAACGTTACATACTGCAGGGTAGGTATTCATTCTAACTACAAGTATGCCAAAATGATGAAATGTGTGTTGTGCTGCAAGCAATTTGCGTTTGTTCTTGTACATAAAGTCACCCACAAGTTGGTAAAGGGTAGAGTTTCCATCGCAATACTTGTTTCATAATTGCTACTGGCATCCATGCTGTACTGTAGTGTTACATTGCTTTGGATGAGAGGTTTCTCTTCTGTCAGGTGGCTGTCATGTAAAGAAAACCAATCTTTTTAGCAGCACTCACAATGATCTTGGAATTATCTCCAGTAGCAACTTTGCTCAACTTCAAGACCTTCTGTAGAACATATTCTAACATGGAACATTATCACGCATAATAATCATAGTAATTACAAGTCTCCTTAAGGTGTGATAAGATTCATCATTTCTATTCTGCTCCCTTTTTCTAGTTACATCATGGTTTAGTATTTATAAAAAGAAGAAGAGCCACAGTGGCACAGTGGTTAGAATACAGTATTGCAGGCTGACTCTGCCCACAGCCTGGAGTTTGATCCTGACTGGCTCAAGGTTGGCTCAGTCTTGCATCCTTCCAAGGTTAGTAAAAATGAGGGCCCAGATTGTTGGAGGAGATATGCTGACTCTGTAAACTGCTTAGAGTTTCTATTTCTATTTTCTATTTCTACTATATATACTATATATATTTCTTTTAAAAGGGTTATTGCTCCCTTCAAAGCCAACTCTGGAATATACATTCCCCGTTTTTGTCATTCAGAGTAAAATCATTTAAGGAGATAAACAATAACACAGTCAATGGCCTCCATAACAGAAACAGTGATTATGATAAAAATAATGACATTGCATTTGATTTACAAGCCAATCAGAAAAGACTCCAGGCAATGAAAGAGTCAAAATATTAAATATTTACAAATACAAAACCAAATATAGTATGTTGGGAATACAAGTACAGGTGAAGTTCTAGCACCCATCATCTGCCAGTTGGTTCATCAATTCCTCTGGGTTCTAGTTTCTTTCAAAAGTCAATGTTATGAGGTTTTCTGAACCAAAAGTAGTGTCCTTTAAGGTCTCATTCTCCACCAGAGAAAATAATATAAACTCTCCAGCCCTTTGGCTAGGTAAAACAGACTTTCTAAAAATAGCAATAGCAATAACATTTAGGTTTATATACCACCCCATAGCACTTTATAGCAATCACTGGGAGGTTTACAATGTCGAAGCTTTATTAGCATATTGCCCCCAACAATCTGGGTCCTCATTTTATCAACCTCAGAAGGATGGAAGGCAAGTCCCTTTAGGATCAAACTCCACGTAGAGTTTGCCTGCAATACTGTAGTTTAACCACAGCGCTACCAAAAGCCAGGAGAAAAGACAATGTTAAACATCTTTGCTTCCCCAGTCAGAAAGCAATGCAATGACCTTTACAACCATTTATTTATGGATGCAAATCTTTAAAAATGTATAAATGTGGGAGTCAGAGTGGAACACAAGAAGCTCTGCATTTTGGTTAGAGTAGTTCCAATGATATGGATGGAATGACAGCAAAAGTAGCTCGGAAGAAGGACGATTGGCATCTTACGCTCCTCAGGGACACTCTGGTATTTGTGGTGTCACCAGAGCTAAAATGCTAGTCTGGAAATAAACTTTTGGCAGGTTAAAACTAGACATATAACTGAACTACAAATGTGTCTGATGACTAGCTGGCAGCAAAGAAAATTACATTATTTTCTTTGTGGTTATCTAGTGATCATCCAGTATCTTGCAGACCGATACGGCACATGTACTTAAATCTACAGCATAGTCGATGTAGGGTAGGGGATTTTTAAAAATACATTTCAGTTAACTGAACTCTAGACTTGAAAAGTGTTTAAATCTGTTTGAAAAGCTGAGACAAATCAAGGGTAAACAGTAGCCATTCAGAGAAAGTAAACTGGAGAAAATGATATTGCTCAGTTTCTGCAGAACTGCCTTTAATGCCACAATGAGATGATTATATAGCAATAGCACTTAGACTTATATACTGCTTCATTGTGTTTTACAGCCCTCTTTAAATGATTTTACAGAGACAGCATATTGCCCCAACAATCTGGGTCCTCATTTTACCAACCTTGGAAGGATGGAAGGCTGAGTCAACCAACCTTAAGCCGGTGAGAATTAAACTTCTGACAGTTGGCAGAATTAGCCTGCAATTCTAACCACTGCGCCACCACATCATTTCTATACAGAGACAGAAAGACTCTGAAATGGTGTCTGCCCACAATAGAGTAATGATTAGTGAAGGTGACAGAATTTGCAGAGATGGCAAAAGTGACTGGTTTGATTAGAGAAAAAACAATAACTAGAGTGCCTGGAAATGTTTTCATTGAAAATGAAGAAAATTAAGCCAGTGATTTATGGGTTTGATGATTAGGAAAGATAGAATATGGAAGAAAGAAGCCAAAATGTAACATTAAAGAGGAAGAATAACATATAAATACATTTATACCTGCTATAAAGAAGATTAGAAGCCGTTGTTTATATTCTTTCTTTTCTTTTTCTTCCTTTTCTTTTTCTTCTTTCTTATTCACTCATCACTTTTCTTTTAATTTGTATTGTTTTTATTATGTAAACATTTCTTCAATAAAAATTAATTTAAAAACACCTTTGATGCTTAGAAGAGGTTTATTCTAGTTCAGACAAAAAGACACCTTCTGTTCCTTCAGCTATCAATGGATGCCTCTGGGCAGTCTCCTCTATCATTCTTGACAGTCGGCTAGCTAAGTATAGTTTGCAGACTCCACTCATTCCTAAGTTCATTTGTACTGACTGACTGCTCAAAAAAATGCTTGAATGCACTATTAGCAGCACTGGAATATGATATATTAGAGAAACACATATTCACATGCATGGTCTGAAATGCCTGACTCTTCTTGTGGAATGCTCTCAGAAAAGATAGAACATATCAGGATAGTAGTGTGATCACATCTTTTTTACATTTGTTGTGATGCATATGAAAAGGGGTGGAGCCTCATTAGTGAGGGCACGGGTGCCATCTTTGAACCCCATCTACTTTGTGGATCCCATGTCACCAATGTATGCAGTGAGGACCTTTCTTTATGTAAGGGCGGAGCCAGATTCTGAACTGTAGAAATTAGCAGATAATGCCAATTTCCAGACTCTTTGCACATCAAATATTATACCATTTAAAGACACAAGAGTTATTATCTTTTCTGGTCAGTTGGCAGCCTTAAGAAGAACTATACTATAAACCTATACAGGTAGACATCATTTACAACTGATCCATGTAGCAACTTTTCAAAGTTAAGATCTCTCTCTCTCTTAATTATGTGTTCGCTAACCCTAACCCTAATCCATTTTTATTTCCCCTCCCCTCACAGAGCAGAGAGATTGCCTAAACAAGTGATTTCTTCAACCAATCTCTTCTGTGCCTGATTCATTTTTTCCTCCATCTCCCCCACAGAGCACAGAGATGGGAGCGGAATGGGTAAGCAGGAATCAAATGAGGAATAAACATTAAAAGGAACATGCTACCACCAGCTGTTTGCCTGGGCACATGACTTGCAAGGCAAACAGTCAGCACTAGTGTATTTCTTTTTACTGTATATGTATTCCTTATTGTGTGTGTTCCATCCGGAAATAAGTTGTGCGAGACCGGGTTCCAATAACCACTCTTTTATTTGACTCAGTAAAGCAATGGTAACGGAACAAGAGCCCAAGCCGCAGCAGCCCTTTTTATAGCAGCTTGCTCGCAGCTTGTGGTCAATGACACCACTTTAAATGTTCCCGCCGTCAGGCGGGCCAATTGGATTGGTTCTCTAATGGCCAATCTGAGAACGGCCTTTTCGGCCAATCAGAATAGGGAACTTGGAGCCTACCAAGTTCCATACATAACACCCCTCCCCCCTCCATACATTACACCCCCCTCAGTCCAACGTGCATCACGTAGTCATGCAGGTAGGTGGGGCTTTTTTGAGTCCTGGTTGACCTGTGCAGCTCAGTCTCAGTGTGGTCTTCAAGTGGTTCGGACGGGATCGCTGTTTTTCTGTGTTTTCTCCATGGAACCTCCTGGAAGGGTGAGTCAGCCTTGCTGCTCCCGCCTGAGTCTCTCAGGCTAGTAGAGATGGCTCCGCCGCTCCCTCCTGGTTTGTCCGGGTTGGTTGAGCTGGCCTGGCTGTCTCCTTCCAGGAAGGCCTCACTTCGTTCTCCTGCTCCCGGACTTCTCTTTTGGGGTTCCTCTAACCGTGAGTGCTCTTTCTGATTTATTTGAGAGTCTTTGTGTAGTGTTTGTTGCCTTGTTATGGGAGGTTCATCTCTCCCTTTTTTATTATTTTGTATTCCCCCCCCCCCGGTTGTTTTTTGGTCAATATTTATTTTTGGCACTGGTGTGTTATTGCGTTCGAGGGTGCGAGAACGAAGCTGGTCGAGTGCCACTTCCATTCTCTTCCATTGTCTAGGAGTAGCCGGTAAGACCAGGGGCCTGTGATCTGGGTGATCATGGCTGGAAGCCATAACAGGTCCCTGGTAAGGTTTTTGGCATAGACCAGGTCGCCTATTTCAAATGTGCGGTATTTGCTGGAGGAGTCAGGGGGTTTATCCCAGGTATAAGTGGGATGCAGTCTGTCGAGGTAGGAACACAATTTCCTACCCATAAGGAGTTCTGCTGGGCTTTTGTTGCTTGTGCTGCTAGGGGTAATATGCTGTTGGGTTAATAGTCGGTTTAGCTTTTCTTGCACATCCCCCTTGTCCATTCTATCCAGGCCCTCCTTTGTGTACCGAACCATGCGTTCAGCCCTGCCGTTTGCAGCCAGATGGGCCAGCGCAGTTAAAGCATGTCGGATGCCCTGGGCAGCTAAGAACTGCTCGAATGCCAACGCAGTAAATTGGGGCCCATTGTCTGACCCCAATACATCAGGCAGTCCACGCGTGGCAAAAAGCTTGTCAAGCTGTTTCATCACTGCCTCGGTGGTTGTAGAAGCCATGAGTATGACTTCTAACCAGTTCGAGTAGGCATCCACAACTATTAAAAAGGTGTTGACTTTCGTCGGCCCAGCAAAGTCAATATGTAGTCTAGACCATGGGCCCCGAGGAGTTTCCCATTCCCTAATTGGTGCCTGGGGGGGGGGGTTGGCCTTGATTTTTGACAGTCGTGGCATGTTGCCACCCAACGTTCAATGTCCTTGTCCAGCCTTGGCCACCAGATGTAACTCCTGGCCAGGGCTTTCATCTTAACTATGCCCAGGTGCCCCTTGTGAAACATGCACAAAACATCTTCCTGGAGTCTGTGTGGTATTACCACCCTGTCACCCCACAAAATGCAACCCTTCTCGATCGACAGTTCAGTCTGTCGGGTGCGAAATGGTTTAAAAGTCTCAGTTTTGTGCTCTTCCGGCCAGCCCTTACCTACCCAATGCAGGATGCGAGCTGTCAAAGGGTCTTTCACGGTGGCCTTCGTGACGTCGCTGCTGATAGCGGTAGGTTCGGCCAGGCCTCGAGATGGAGTGTGGAGATGGTGGGAGTTGGGTCCTCTTCTGTGATGGCCAGCGGGGAACAGCTCAGGGCGTCAGCATGGGTGATGGTCTTTCCTGGACAGTGGATCAGGGTGTAGGTGTAGGCAGCGAGGAATTCAGACCACCTCGTCATTCTAGGTGATAGAATGTTTGGGGTTGGCTTGTTTCCTGCTAGGATCCGTAGCAGGGATTTGTGATCAGTGATGATTGAAAAACTTCTGCTGTAAAGGTACTCATGGAATCTTTTGACTCCAGCGATGATTGTGAGGGCTTCTCAGTCGAGTTGGCTGTAATTTCGTTCTGATTTGGAAAGCATTTTCGAATAGAAAGCGACCGGTGCCCCTCTGCCATCTGGTAGCTTGTGGCTCAGGAAGGCGCTGATTTCAAAAGGCGATGCATCACAGGAGACCGTCAAAGGCAGGGTGTTGCTATACTGGATTAAAACGGTGTTAGACGTTAATAGGTCTTTGATACCTTGAAATGCTGCTTGTTCCCAGTGGCCCCATTTCCAGATAGTTTTTTTGTCTAACAACCGATGTAAGGGTTCTGCTATGGTTGCCTTATGGGGCAGGAACACATTGTAAAAATTTATGAGACCTCGGAATGCTTGAAGGTCAGTTTTGTTCCTAGGTCTTGGTGCGTCTTTGATTGCCTTTATCTTTTTTTCGGTGCGGTGTATCCCTTGTTCATCTATTAGGTAGCCCAGAAACTCGACTTGGTTGGTGGCTAAATTACATTTCTCTCACTTTACCTTAAGGCCTGCATCTCTAAATCTTCTTAAGACTTCTCTTAATCTGCTCTCTAGTTGGTTCGTGTTTTTTGCTGACACCAGAACATCATCAAAATAAGGAATGACTCCCTTGATTCCGTTTAACAGGTGCTCCATGCGGCTTTGGAACACGCCTGGGGCAACACTAACGCCAAACTGGAGACGGTTACACTTGAATGCCCCTCTATGTGTCACAATAGTCTGTGCCTCTGCAGTAGTAGGGTCAACGGGTAGCTGTTGGTACGCAAAAATTTTCCTCCCCCTAGGGAATGCAATAAGTGTTGCACTACCGGTACTGGGTATGTGCTTTGTTGGAGCGCATGGTTTAGGGTTGCCTTATAGTCTCCACAGATGCGCACTGACCCATCTGGTTTTACGGGAGTCATGATGGGTGTTTCCCACCTGGCATGATCAATTGGCTCTAACACCCCTTGTGCTATTAATTTGTTTAACTGTTCGTCAATTTTTGGTTTTAAGGCAAAAGGGACATGTCTGGCTTTTAATGGGGGCTATTTTTGGATCTAGGCTAAAGGAAATTGGGGTCCCCTTGGACTTGCCAAGGGTCCCATTGAAAACATCTTGGAATTCTTGTAACAGGCTCTCTTCCCAGTTGTCTGCAGCAATGCGGTTTATCCCAGTCATCCCGATTCCCAGGGGCGTGAACCATTCGATTCCTATCAGGCTAGGGCGATCGTAGTCAATGATGCTCAGAGGCAAGATTTCAGCATGATTTTTAAATTCAACAAGGGAATGTCCAAGGCCCAATACCGGAATTCGATTTCCATTGTAGTCTTTTAAAATTAGTCTTTGTTTTTGTAGTTCTTTTTGTTTGATGTCCGTATCAGGTGCCAGATGGTGTTCCAGGATACCATAGATAAAAAGGACCCGGAGTTGTCTTCCATCTTACAGGGCTTCCCCTCGATGTTCACCTCTATCCGGACCTTTTTTTCTGTTTGCTACCCTAGCATTTCCAACGGTTACCATCTGGTACGTTTCCTCTCTTTCGCTGGTTCTTTTGCTTCGGTTCCATCTGCTTCTGGCTTGTCTCTCTTCATGTCTGGGGGGGGGGAGTGCAACCGCATCTTTTAGGACTATAGCTCTTTTTGTTTGAGCAGACCCTTTCGATGTGCCCCCGTTTGTTACAAGCCCTACAGATTGCATCTAGGAACCTGCATTCAGATCATGGGTGGTTGCCTCCGCATCCAGCACACTGAAACTCCCGCCTGTTTCTTCTCTTTTCCCGCCATTTCTTGTCTGATTGAAGTCTATGGACATCTTCATTTTCGTCCTCAGTGTCACTCTGGGATTCGAGATCTTCGTAGTGGGCAGTCGCTCTGGGCTGTTTCTTGCTTCCCTCTGCCTTCTTCTCTCTGGCTTGGTTTGGCAGATCTGGATTCAAATTCATCTGGTGCATGGTGGCTGCAGATTTCTTTGCTGCTTCAGTGATGGTGGCTTCTGCAATAGCCTCGGCTACGGTTATGTTTGGTCTATTCAGCAGCTTATTCTGAAGTGTAGCGTCCTTTAACCCGAGGACCACGTGGTCCCTCATGGCCTCATCCATGTTCTGGAACTCGCAGGCTCCTCCGATGTGTGTCAGGGCAGCTACAAAATCTCCAATGGTTTCATCTTCCTTTTGGTCTCTCTTGTAGAACTCGTGACTTTTTATCAAGTTGGAGACCACAGGTGCGTAATGTGCTTGGAGCATTCTGTTCAGCTTGGGCCAAATCATCTGTTTGACATCTCTTGGTTTGGCTCGTGCCTTTGCCATTTTAAAGACGGCTGGACCGCAGTGTGTAAGGAAGACAGCCCTCTTCCTTTGGCCAGATATTTCCTGTAGCTTGTTGCTTTCTAAAAACATAAGAAAGCGATTGATATACGACTCCCAATCCTCCTTGTCAGGATTGAATGGTGTGGGCGGCGCGTTGTTACCAGTCATCTGTCTTGCTCGGTTCAGATCGCCGCGTGCTTCAGTCTTGCTCTTCTATGATGATCCCACCTTCGTTGCCAGTGTTCCGTCTGGAAATAAGTTATGTGAGACCGGGTTCCAACAACAACTCTTTTATTTAACTCAGTAAAGCAATGGTAACGGAACAAGAGCCCAAGTCGCGGCAGCCCTTTTTATAGCGCCTTGCTCATGGCTTGTGGCCAATGACACAACTTTAAATGTTCCCACCGTTAGGTGGGCCAATTGGATTGGTTCTCTAATGGCCAATCCGAGAATGGCCTTTTTGGCCAATCAGAATAGGGAACTTGGAGTCTACCAAGTTCCATACATAACAGTGTGCCTACTTACTCTCTTGTAATCCCTTCCTCTCCAATTAATGTAAATACAAATGTTATTTCCCTTCTTGCTAATTATCGCAGCACCAGGCCGAATATTCCAAAGAGTGAAGGAGTGAGAATAAAGGAAAGCCAAAATAAAATTGGGAGCCAGTGGTGGTCACACAATTTTCCACTTAGCAACCACATCACTTAGCAACTGAATTGCTGGTCCCAATTTTGATTAATAAACAAGGATTATCTGTTCTCCAGTATTACAGCAACCTATCTACTGTATATTTACTTGATAATTAGAAAATATTCCAGAGACCTGCCATCTTGTGACTCACAGCCCACTTGTAACTCAACTCAGAATCCAAAGAGTTACCAGATCTGGGCTGCAGAATTTGGACAACCATTAGATGGCAACCAAAAGATACTGAAAAAGTTAATTCTTTTTATTAGCTGTTGGTGACCCAGATTTTTAAAATCCAGATCTAGTAGTTTTATACTTAGTCACATTTTCTTTTACAAAAGATCTGTATAAACTTTTCTCATCAGATAGTGGAAGGTTTTGTATAACAACTGTGTTAAACTATGAATTCCAAAACTTGGTCCACATATTACCTAAGCTGAAGTTTTCTATATTTTTTCCACCAAATATGGTTTTATAACTTTAGGGTTACACATGTTTCAGTTTGGGTTTCAGATATCTGTTGTTTAATCACATCAAATCACTCAAATGTTTAATTACTCAAATGTGCACCAAATATCTGCATTATTTTATTCCACCAAGCTTGAAATTTGTGGCTCCCCCACTCCCAAAGTGAGTAACTGTCATAGACTATATAAAGAGCTATCAAACCATTCAAATTAGCATAATTCTACCAACTCTGACCCAGCATCAACATTTTATATTGGTTTGGAACCATTTTATCTAAATTTATTCTTCTATCCCCATAGATAAATAAACACAGACTTTTCAAATCAGGATTCATCCAAAATTACAATTTTGCAATGTTCAACCTGCGAACCTGCTGCAGTGTTGTATAAATTGGATCCCAATTCTTTTTCACCAAGCTTGGGTTTTGTATTTTTCCCCTCCTCTACCAAAAGAAGTGTAGCTCCAGAGAACCAGTGATTGGAATCCTTCCCTGCTTTTGAAAATCTTGTGGCCCTCACAAGATTATGACACAACAATACGACAAGCAATATGACAATCAGATTATCTGTCAATGAATTATGTAGATTGGCAGATATGTAAATTGCTGAGACTCAAACACTTACAGCAATAACGTTGATCACAGGATTTAGCTGACTCCTATCTCTAAAACATAAGGAAAAGTCCAACACCACTCATTTCAAATATGGATAATCTCATAACACATCATATCTGCCAGTAGTTGGATTCATATTTTTTTTTACTGCCGGTTCTGTGGGCATGGCATGGTGGGTGTAGTAGGGGAAGGATACTGTAAAATCTCCAGTCAGAGGTGTTATTTCCAGGTTCTCTGAACTACTTAAAATTTTTGCTACCGGTTCTCCAGAACTGGTCAGAACCTCTGAATATCACCTCTGATACCTGCTAATAATTCTACTGATACTGCATTTTTTCCCTTTTGACATCACATATAAAATTCTCTAAGTGAAAAGACATTTGAATTGGAACATTGAAAATGCATGAAAAGATTGATCTGCATGTTCTTAAATATTTGAAGACAAAAAAGGCTACAAGAGAAATAGACCAGGGATGCAAAGGAGAAGACTTTGAGTGGTGATGCCAACTTTCCATTGTGTTACTACAGCTGGGTCTGTAACTGTAGATTTAGATGGTAATAGCAGGATTCACATGTTGTACTATACCATACTGTGATGTGTTTTGTTATTGTTTGCCTCCGAGGGACACAGTCCTCAATAGAATTATCAGCAATGGTAGCTAACTTATTGAAGATACTGAAGTGATGTTTTCAATATTCCCCTAACACAAGCCTTTGAGGATGATAAAATGATGATAAAACACGAGACTTTCCCAGCTGTCTTTGGCTAATGCAGGCAGGTCCTCTCCAGTTCCTTGATTTAGAAGTAGAAGTAGAATAACTTTATTGCCACTTTGAATCTAATCGGCATACATTAAAATGAAATTGCATTGCACACAGCTCTCAAAGGGTCACCACCTCCAATATACCCTACATAAACATGACGAACAAACAAACAAACAAATATGCATATACGAACAGACCCACATATGTTATGTGACACAAAGAAACAACACAGTTCAGATGTATACATGTACATGGCGAGAAAAATGAATCTTGCAAATTTACCAGATGGATGGCATAGGGAACAAAGCTGTTACAGAATCTGGTAGTCCTGCTAGAAACACGTTGAAACGTCCTCTCAGAAGGGAGCAACAGAAACAGACCATAAAATAGGTGTGTGGAGTCTCTAACAATGCTTTGAGAGCTCTAAGACATAGCACTTATAAGCAGTCTCCTGAATAACAGGAAGCGAGCTTCCTATAACAGCAGTTGCCAACTGGTGGGCCATGGCCCACTGGAGGACCATGAGAAAATTTTGGTGGGCTACAGAGAAATCTCACCCCCAGAGCAAACCCCCCCCCCAAAGCAATTAATCCAGGCTGCACAGAAACACAAGGCTGTGCTGCCCACAGGGCCTGCGGGAACCCTCCCCGCCCACTCACTCCTTACTTGGCAAACTTGCCCGCTAAATTGCTATTTTTCCTTTTTCTGACCATCATCTGTTCTGCTGTGCTGGGAGATTTAGATTAGCTAGGAAGAAGGAAATGGTTGGATTTCTTGCTTTCTAGCTAGTCTTTAGATCTTCGGCTCTGCTTTTAGGCACAGCTGAACCTCCCTTAGGACTGAAGGTTCTATCATTCAGTGCAGACTCGCAGCAAACAAATTTGCAAGACTGAGCTAGCCGATGGCAGATAGATAACTCACTGAATGATTCTGTGAGCAACTCAATCTGCCTGCCTGCTTTGTCTGATTTGGGGTAAAAGTTGCTTTTTTAAATAAAAAAGTAAATATTTATATAAATATTTATAATATTTACATACAAGCCATGCCCAGCCAATCACATGACAAATTGCCACACCCACAAATAGCCACACCCACAAATTTGGCCATGCCCACAGAACTGGTTAGTGGTCCCTGGGATTTAAAATTATGAGTTTGGTGGTCACTGAGGTCCAAAAGGTTGGCAACCCCTGTCCTATAATTTTCTTGGCTGTCCTAACCACTCTCTGTATGGACTTTCTATCTGAGGCATTGCTGCCACCTAACCAAACAGTGATACAGTTTGTTAAAATGCCCTCAATTATGCCTCTGTAAAAAGTGGCCAGGACAGAAGGAGAATGATGCACTCTCCTCATCTGACGCAGGAAATACAGATACTGGTTTGCATGCTTTACTAAAGCCCATGTCACACAGCACCAACGGATGGAAAGAGGATGTAAAATGGAGAGAAACACTTGCCATCCGTTGGTTAATGCGATGCATCCGTTCTGTACTCACTGCATCTGTTTTTCATACTCTCTATCCGTCCAGCATCCGTCTACTGACATTTCATCCGCTCAAAAAGTTTTGAGCTGCACAAAACTTTTTGAGTGGATAAAGTATCCAATGCGTCCGTTCTACATTTGCTACATATACAGGGATTATCCGTTATATCCGCTAGGCATCCGCTGTGCATATGCTCAACTCGCATCCACTCCAGTGGAAAACGGACACAGGGAGGAAGTGAAATGGACGCAGAACGGACACACAGCGTGAGTAGCATGGACGTAGAAAGGATGAAAGTGGATGCAGCTCGCTTACAAAGCATTAAAACGGAAAAAACGTTCATATAGGGGACGTATCTCGGATATTTAGGATGTCTGCAGGATGCCTAGAGGATGCAAAAGGACACCTAGCGGAAAACCTATATTTCCTATAAAAAGGGGGAGAAATCACCTGGATCTCACTTTCAGTCCAGCAGCCCTGCTGTGCAGACCTCTGCAGCCTTCATCTGGCTCTTGCTCTTCCACAGCATCCAGTCATCTCCACCATGGATCATCACACACTCCTTTTGGTAGCCGCCATCATTCTACAACAGTGCAAAGCCCTCTACAGGCTCTTTCACCTGTTCTACGGGTAGAAAGGGAGGTGTCCAAGAAGTGTCTGGGTCCGAAGATGGATCACGAGAAGAGCTGAGTACAGACTGCATAACAAGCTGATGGTGGAGCTGAGGAACGAAGACCCTCGTGCATTCCAGAACTTCATGAGGATGCTGCCAGCCATGTTTGATGAAGTTGTGCAGCGGCTGACACCCAGGTTGACCAAGCAGAGCACCAATGTCCGGCCCAGCCTGGACCCTGGGCTGAAGGTGGCACTGACTCTGCACCACCTGGCCTCAGGGACCACGTACAGGAGCATGCGTATAGATGGAGGGTGCCACACAACACCATCAGCATTGTGGTCAGAGAAGTGGTGCAGCCCATCATTGAAGAATACCTGGAGGAGCTCCTCCAGTGCCCCTCCACTGAAGAAGGATGGAAGAAAGTTGCAGGGCAGTGGTATCAGAGGTGGAACTTCCCACACACCATTGGAGCCATCGATGGCAAGCACGTGGCCTGCAAAGCTCCAGCCAAGTCGGGGTCCACTTATTTCAACTACAAGGGCTTCTTCAGCATCATCCTCTTCGCCATGGTCGATGCTGACTACAAGTTCATGTACATCGATGCTTCAGGCAACGGTTCATCTTCAGATGCCCAGGTATACAACGCCAGTGACCTCAAGGATGGGCTGGAATGCAACCTCATCATGGGTTTTCCAGGTCCAGATCCCCGACCCAATGACACACAAGATGTGCCCTACTTCAACATTGGTGATGACGCGTTCTCCCTCAGAACCTACCTCATGAAGCCGTACAGTTCAAGATACCTCACCCGTGAAGAGAGGATCTTCAACTACAGGCTGTCCAGGGCAAGACGGGTGATGGAGAACGCCTTTGGCATCCTGGCCAACAGGTTCCAGATACTTCTCACCACCATGCAGCATGACCCAGAGACTGTGAGGAGCATCGTGGCAGATTGCTGCATCCTGCACAATCTCATGCACACCCGCTACCCAGTGTTGCAGAACAGACTTGTCGACCGTCATCAAGGGAATGGGGACATGGAGCCTGGTGAATGGAGGCAAGGATGAAACCTGTTAGACACTGTGGATTTACAAGGCCCCAACAGAGCTTCACGTGAAGGGAAGAAGCAGCGCAACCTTCTGAAACACTGGTGCAACTCCCCAGCTGGAGCAGTAGAGTGGCAAGACAGGATGGTAGATGCTAAATGGATGCTTCCTTCAGCCTGTTTCATCACACTGATGAGATTGTGCCATGTATGTTGAGTGGCCCTACAATGAACAGGGCATTTAATAAAGAGTTGTGTTTATGTTGAAATGTGTTGATGAATGATTAAATTGTTATTGATAATAAAGAGCCATAGGTGTGGCACCTGGGAGGGTGGACCATACAGTCCCACTAGGCTTGCACTGGAGGTTTATCTATCCCACAGCTATTACCCATTCCACAGGTATCCTAACCCATCCCACAGCTATTACCCATCCCACAGCTATTACCCATTCCAAAGGTATCCCTGTCCATCCCACTGCTATCCTAACCCATCCCACAGCTATTACCCATCCCACAGGTATCCCTGCCCATCCCACTGCTATCCTTACCCATCCCACAAGCATGCGAAGGCTTAAACCAATTCTAAAAGTTTCCACCAAGACTTTATTAACTAAAAGAACTGAACCAAGTGTGTGAAGCAAAGATAAACTTTATTAATAACAAACTGTAAAAGCAAAAATGACCCAAGAAAAGTGTCCCAAGCAAAGATAAAGTCAACAGGTAGCAACCCAGTCTCTGGCACTCTTCTCAGTCACTCTGAGGCGTGCCCATAGTCTTGGGGTGAAGGGTCCAGGTGCTGTGGGGGTGGCTGCTGCTGGAGTGCTGGTCTGAGGCACCATTGGGGTGCCTGGCCCCGAGAGGACAACAGGGGATAGTGTGTGGAGGAAGCTCTCAGAGAGCTGGCTCAGTCCCATGATGTTGAGAGTCCCTTCCTCCATGACATGGGGTGTCAGTCCCAAGACTGATGACAGATGTTCTGAGGCCGGGCTTGGCTGTGGGGTGGAGGAAGGAGGAGTGTAGTGGGACTGTCTGGTCTGCAGGTGAGCAAGGTGAGGTGTGGGTGGCATCTGTGGCGTGGGTGGCATCTGTGGTGTGGGTGGCATCTGTGGCTTCGGTGGCATTGATGGCATCAGTGGCATCGGTGTCATTCAATGTACCTGTGCCTGGACTGGGAAGGGCTGCCTGTGCTGCTGGAACTCCTGGGAGCAGTACCCTTGGTAGGTGAGGGCCTGTGGAAAGCCTTGGAAGGGCTATGACATCACCTGAGGTGGTGGAGCAGACCTGGACTGGGTTGGAGCAGGTTCAGCTGGGCCTGGAGGGTTGTGCAGAAGACCTATGATCCTCTCCTTTATCACCTGGTACTGTGATTCGGACATATCCATGAGGGTCTGGTTGACGTAGGTGAGGAAGGGCTTTCGGTTTGAGGATGGTATGTCGGTGTGTACCAGCTGAGAGATGAGATCTACGCTGCTTTTGATGGTATCGCTGATCTACAGCAGGACAGTGTGGCTCTGCCCCTCCGGTCTGCTTCTCTGCCTGCTTTCTGTGGAGGTGGAGCTGGGTGTGGGTGTGGGTTTGTCTCTGGTGTCAGTGCCCTCTCCTTGCTCCCACTGCATCAGGGTGTCATCCATGCACTCCGCCATGGGGAGTGCAGCTGTCGGGGGGGTCTCCGTCGTGGGGCACTCCACAGATACCTGCCTGGACACAGGAGCTGACTCTTGGCCAGAAGAGGACTGGCTCTCTGTGGGCTGCCTGAGAGAGAGGATAGACAGAGGGGCTGCTCCTCAGTGGCGGACCTCACCCTCCAAGAAGCTGCACTTGGCTATCACGTAGGTCTCCCAGTCAGTGAGCTTGACCGCAGCCTGGCCAGACTTCTTGAGGTGCAGCTTCCCATACCCGGTGTGCATGTGCTTCCACCACCTGAGGAGGACCTCTGAAGTGTTGCCCAGGCTCTCCGCCTTCTCTCTCCAAGCCGCCTGCTTCCTCTTGGTGTCTCGATAGAGCCTGTGTCCCTTCCACCATAGGTACTCGTTCTCCCTCAGCCATTCGAGCACCTCATCCTCATGTTCCTCTTCGATGGAGTACTGCCTCCTCTCCCTATCTCGCGTATGCCTCTTCCTCCCTCTGGCAGGGCCTTCTGGGCCCTCATCAGAAGGGCTTTGAGGTTCTAGGGGCTGCTCCACCACACCACCACCACCAGCAGCAGCAACAACAACAGCAGCAGCAAAAGCAGGACCAGCAGGACCAGCAGGACCAAGCAGCACCAGCAGCACCAGCAGCACCAGCAGCACCAGCAGCACCAGCAGCACCAGCAGCACCAGCAGCACCAGCAGCA
>BLBF01000041.1:20655717-20668589 GCA_015471245.1 Laticauda colubrina
TTTCTTTCTTTCTTTCTTTCTTTCTTTTTCTTTTTTCTTTTTCTTTTCTTTCTGTCTCTTTCTTTCTGTCTGTCTTTCTTCCTTTCTTCTTTCCTTTCTTTTTTTATCATCAAATCACACATTCTCTTAAGCCCAGCCTGGGGGAGGGGGGGTTGTTTCATTATTTTTATGCAAAAAGTCCACAAGAGGTTTTTAGTCACTAGTAAATATAGGTAGTGTCTTTTCTCTATCAAAGAAGTTAGCTTATTCATATCAGCAAGACCTGTGAATTTCATTCATAGTGGATATTGAACCTTTCCTTTTCTATGCCTATAATCATCTCATCTCAGTAATCTTATATTGAAATAACCTTCCATGACTTTAAAAAAAAACACCTATTTATCTATTACTCCTTAAATGTTAAAATTCTGGATTCAGTTGAATATTAATCTTTAAAACCAGGGTTTTAAAGCATGCACATGACTTCAGAAGTTGCGGATGCTCCAACACTGGAGGTTTTTAAGAAGAGATTGGACAGCCGTTTGTATGAAATGGTATAGGGGTTCTTGCTTGAGCAAGGGGTTGGACTAGAAGACCTTCAAGGTCCCTTCCAATTCTGTTATTCTGTTACATGTTCACTGTTCCCCCAAAGGTGTGTTTTTTGATGGAGGCAACTGGACTTTCTTGTTTTTTCTTTTGAACTGAATGTTCATTGTTCATTAAAAAAGGGTTAGGTCTTCAATCCCATGATTGGGGCCACCATCTTAACTCTTTAAATCTTTCCTGCAAAAGAGTGGGCCTGTTTAAAACCCATGACCTACCTGGATGGAATTTGAAGCGTCTTATAAAGGCCCGGTCCCACTGGCTGACGGACGCAAAACATATGCATAAAGGACACAACGGACGAGAAAAATTTTGGAGGTGGCTCCATTCCTTGTCATTCGCTCCAAAAAATGGTGAAAATTTGCCTTAACAGAACGGAAAAGAACGGAAAAAAACGGACGTGGGTAGTATGTAGTGGGGATGTTAAACAGATATTCATAGGAAGCCTAGCGGATGAAAGCGGATGGAAGGGGATGACACCTCCGAAGGGGTTAGGGGGGAGAATTGTGAAGCGGATGCATAGCAGATGAAGTGGATGCATCACCTATGCCTAAAGGAAAGAAAGGGGATGCCATGCGGAAGTACATCAGATGCAAACCGTTCACTGCGCATCCTTTCTATTTCTGTGCTACTAACGCTGTGTAGATGTTCTGTGTACCTTTTGTTTCCTCCCTCTTTCCGTTTTCAGCTGCAGTGGATATGAGTTGCGAGGATGCCCAGAGGATGCAGAGAGGATACAGCAGACGTTTAACGGATGATAAACGGACATAGAACGTTTGTTGCTCGGATGTCACGGATTTACATTGTACACAGTGGAAAGTTCACCCGTTCACAAAGTTTTGTGCAGCTCAAAACTTCTTGTGTGGATGAAATCACATTGGACGGATGCTCGACAGATAGAAATACGTGTGCAGTGAGTACACAACGGATGCATAGCGTTTTCCAACGGATGGCAAGCTTTTTTTAAATGTTTTACATCCTCTTTGCATCCGTAAGTGCAGTGGGACAGGGCCTTTAACTTTTTAGTGCCTTGACTTCCACTTTATCTGCCCTGTTTTCTCTTCTTCCCACCAATCTTGTTTGGCAAACTCCAGTTCTTTTTTCTTTTTGCCCCTGTCAACTGTTTATTTACATTTGACTTAGCTGTTTCACTTATCTCTGCTGTTACACCTTGATCTATTTGCCTCCCTCAGGATATATTTAAGCTGCACTAATCTAGGAGGCACTGAATTTAGCATGACTTGGCTTTGAAGGCTCCCTGCCTTGGTTTGTGCTGTAAATGGCTTTTCTCTTTACTGAACCCTTCCACAGGCAATTGCCTTGCTCTTGGGAAGTCTTTTTTCTTACACACTATTGTACATCTTTTATGAAATTTTAAATCTACATGGATCTAATGCTGAATGATGCTGAATCACCTAGCATCAGTACAGTATCTTCTCATTAGAGCACCAGCCAAAGTTTTGGAAGATCCCAGACAAGATATTCTGATACTGATCCCTTGTATTTCTCTCCTAAGCCACTAATCAATGGGCTGGGGATCTCTGGTCGTCCGCATGAAAAATTTGGTCGTTCCCCCCAAAGCACCCCCTCTCAAAGCAATTAATCCAGGCTTCCTGGGAACACAAGGCTGCACTGCCCACATGGTCTGCCCACCCTCTGGCCCCCACCCTTCGGCCAAGCACAAACCTTACCTTGAGTAGAGCTACAGAAGCTGGAACTGGAAGGTAAGACCAATGGCGGGAGAGGGAAATCTGCCCCAGGTGGCTTGCTGACATTGGTGGGAAAGTCAGTTCCATATTCCAGAACTGCAGTAGTCACAGGACTGGCCCTTTGGTCATCCTGGAGCAGCTCCTCCAGTCCATGACAGGCTGTGCACCTGGGTGGAGGAGCAGCTGCTCCGGGATGACCAAAAGGCCAGTCCTGTGACTACTGCAGCCCTGGAATATGGGACTGACTCTCCCACCAACGTAAGCAAGCCATTGTTAGTCAAAATTCATATTAATGGTCCACAGGATTTAAAATTCTGAGTTTGGTGGTCCCTGAGGTCCAAAAGGCTAGTCACCCCTGGACTAGAAGACCTTCCAACTCTGTTATCCTATCATTATGAAAATGATCCTGGATTTTATAGTTTATAGAAATAACAGGAAAAAGCCACCTTTTCTCTGTTAACTTCATTCATTTATTTAATTTATATCCTTCCTTCCTCCTATTTTCCCCACAACAACCCTGTGAGGTGTGTTGGGTTGAAGAAGTGATTGGCCCAGGGTCATCCAACCATTTTTTCACTTTCACCCCCCTGCGTAATTTTATCTGGACCTTCTGTATTAGGTAGTTCCTAACATTCTAATATGTGCTTGCAGAAGGGTTGCTGTGAGCCTGTGACTGTTCTTTGATTGTCCTTGTTGATCCTTGTTCTCCTATATGTAGTGAATAACTATTTCAGTTCTGTAATCTTAGTCTGTTTAAGTTTACTATATATATTTAAAGTATAAATTGGAGTGGGGTGGGAGGGAGTAGGCAACATTCCCCACGGATGGGATGGAGATACTAACAGGTGGTATTAGATTACATATAGGAGTAGCAGTTGGATTGTCTGGTACAGTTTCCAAGTAGGGGGAGCTATAACAGTTAAGATTACTTTTAACAGATTTAACAGAGTTGGAAGGGACCTTCTTGGTCATCTAGTCCAACCCCCCATCCAACAGGAGACCTTACACCATTTATGACAAATGGCAGTCCAATCTCTTCTTGAAAGCCTCCATTAATGAAGCTCCCACAACTTCTGAAGGCAAGCTGTTCCATTAGTTGATTGTTCTTACTGTCAGAAAATTTATCCTTATTTCTAGGTTGAATCTCTCCTTGATTGGTTTCCATCCTTTAATGCGTATACTGCAATATTTAGGTATTTTTTGCTTCAAAATAATGGGAAGCCATGCAGCTGGCTCTGAAACAGCTGACATTTTCTGCCAATTTGAAATTCTTACCATTTTCTTATTGCTCCACCATTTTAAAAATTCCCTATTAAAGAAATTCCCATATTAAAGAGATATTTCCTCTCTTCCACGACTGGAAAGTTGAAAGTTTAGTCTTTTCTGATCTGATCAAAGTAGACTTGACTGGGGGGAGAGGGGAGGAGGTGTGCCTGCTTCCTTGCCTTAAACTGCATTTAGTGTTTAGAAAGCAAACACATAGGTTTCTCCCATCGACTGATCAGCCTTCTCCCCACCATTGGCTGTGTCTCTGGTTACCGTGAAAGGCACAGCTACAAGGGCAAGTAGAAAAATGGACTCTCCTAGAATCTGAGCTTCATTAGTCATTGATAAGGAGCCAGAGATGCTGAAACTGTTCTCAGTTCAGGTAAAATGAAAGGTTTGGTCTTTCTGGGGATGAAAGGAGTCATTTGTGAAGAATATGAATTTGCCTCCCAAGCTTCAAGCATGCTCCTGGTTGCAGCACTGCTGACAAGGGCTCTGTGTCCTTCCTTCTCCTTGAGATGATGTTATTAAGTGTAGAGATTGAAACCTTCTCATATTCATATGCCCCAAAGGCTCTTTTGTCAATACATCTGTTCATTCATTCAGCAGAAAGTGGAGTTCAACAAACAGACATACACTTAACCAAACCAGTGGCAAATAGTTTTGCACAAGCAAGATTTATTTTGGAAAAAAAAAAGTACCATTTCTGCACAACAATTGAGTTCATAAGCAGAGATATTCATATAGGGTTTGGGTTGGATTATTTGTTCATGTGGCAGGGGTGGGTAATGCTGTAGATTTGGCAGCTGTAGCCCTTGATGTTTTAACAGTGGCCACGGTGTAGTCTGGAGTGAGGAATTCAGGTTTTGGGTTGGGATTTCCAGTTTATAAAGGGTGTAAAAAAAACACTTGCAAACAGTTGGAATTTGCTCTTGTTTGTTTGCTTGCTAGCTATAGCGATTTCACAGTATTTTGTTCTTTGCATAGCACCAATAAGATCTGAAGCCCAGAACAACTTGTTTAACCCAGCTTTCTGTCTATGGGAATCTCTGGGAAACAGGTTAGATGTCTGGTTAGATGTCTGAGGTCCTCATTGTGCAAAAACTTGCATGTGCGCTTATCTTTGTCATATGGACCCAGTGTTGGGATAAGGAACATTGGAGTCCTGAGCAAAATAATACTCTGGGATCTCACATCTATCCTATTTTTCTGTCTGGAATAGATTCCCTGTTGTGCGATTATGAAGTAGCTCCTGGGGATGAGTGTAACATTTCCCCTACACTATTGGTAAATTTTAAGGAACCACATACAGAGAGAAAGATGCCCCACACACAGAGTAGCTGGATTGTACAAGCTGAAAATTACCTATGTATTTTTACATCGACCACCAAATCAGGCATACCATATTAGCAGTTGGGTATGTCCTTTTAGCTAGTAAGCTGCTATACCTGAACAACTGGAGTTCTGCAGAGAGGTGAAAAGCAGAGAATCCCAACTCTTGTGATTCAGAAATGGATGTAAGTACATAGGGTCAACATCTGGATCACAACCCACCAACTTTATCTGCACAAAACAGAGTTGCCAGCTTAATTTGCTCTGACTGCCACAGACTGACTCACAGTCAGTGAGCAGTTAATTCTGGGTTCCACTTATTTTCAGGCCAGGCCAAGTACCTCCTGCCCAATTTTTACTGTATATACAGGCCATTCAGATGACAGACACTGCAGCAGTAGACAAGGTTCTTTCATATCAGGAGCCCTCTAGGACTCTATTCTCCAGTAAACTAAGGCTGGTTGGCTAATATAGCCTTATGCAGTTGTTTCTGTGGATCCCAATAAGACACATTATGGTATTACAGTTGGCAATGTGTATGCAACTCTGCAAGGTCTGGGCTTATTTGCTTATTTGCACATGCTCATGTATAACATCACAGAAACTGGTGCACCCATTTGCATTATAATTCTGGAAATCTGAGACAAATTGGAAGTCCCAGCCCATTTTGTTCATGTGCCCCACTCACATAAAAGCCATGTGCTAGTTAAAATTGCAGACTAACTAGTCAGACCAATGCCTCTGCCACATTTTGCATGGCTCATGCTTTGCCATGCTTGCTAGAGCTATAACCAGTATTGCCATGTTAAAAAGTTATGCTTATACATCTAAGAAAGCTCCTGCCATTTGGATGGATCCCAAAGTGCTTTGCAAAGCCTCTGAGCGATTCACTGATCTTTGTGCGTTTCGTTGTTCAAATAACACAGCGATCGCGTTTGCAAACACTGCAGAAGTAGGGTCACTTCTAGACTAAAGTGCAGCAACTGTCCAACAACTCAGAGTAATGCTACATGCTAGGTTTAAGGACAGCAAGCAAGGAAGAATACTCTACCCAATGGAAATTGCACAAGAAAATTTCAGGCACAAGGCATCTAAATGGCAGCTAGGGATTCAATGAAGACGCCAGCACAAATACATGAAGTGCTTGAATTATTGGTCTTCCTCTCTCAGCCTAAATGAGACTAAAGCACGCAAGAGATATCATGAAGAGAAGAACAGCTCAGAAAGGGAATATATTAAGCAATCATAGCTAGGCAAATGTTTTACTTTTGATCTGTTACCTTCAGTAGTAGCTCTGGGAAAAGTTGTTTGGCCAAGTGAGATGTGCAGATCTAAGGGCTGGTTTGAACTGGGTCATTAGTAGGATTGCCAACTAACCTAGCACCAACACCCAGATAATTGATATCAGTTTACTTTCCAGTAAACCTGATCTATAGAGAACAATGATCAAACTTGTACCTAGCATAAGTCTTTAATGCATAGGAGGTAAATATTTTACATGGCTTTTTGATCTATGGTTCAAATTGCAGTTAAAGACTAAGAGATTATGGTCTGACTGTTTGGAAAGTTGACAACCCTAGTTATTAGCCTTATTTTTACGCACACCTCAAGGCTGTGGTTAATCATATACCATAAATTAAAATCTCAAACCACTATGGCCTGTAGTTTGCCATTCATATGGCAAACTTTGGTTGCCTAGTAGACCGATCTAATCTATTTCTAGAATGCAACCACTCGTACCTCCCAACGGATGGAAATTTACAATTCTACCCAATGCAAGGATATATGCATTGGAGGCCACACACAATAATTCTGACTTTTTGTTGGGGGTCACTCGCAATCATTCTTTTCAGTACCAATGTCAACATGGTGTGACACGGAACAGCTTCCTACTTCAGTTGCAAACCTCATCAAGTTAACCCTGTGTTATTTTAAAGAGCCTTCCTGATGCTGAAACTATTTCTCAACTAATCAAGCACATCCAATGTTATCATTCTGTGTTTTGTCTCCCCCCACCCCCACTTTGGATTATATGTTTGCATAAATGCTGCTGCTTTTGCAGAAGGGGGGGGGGGTGCAGTAGCACATTCACCTAGCTAAGAACTGAAATGGCTAGCAAATGCCCAATAATATAATATTGTGGTTGGCCCTTCCTAGGAGTGTTGAGGTAAGGACTCCACAGGTGTTGTAAATTATATCTCTCTGCTGTAAACAGCAGAGGAGGAGATGATGGTCTCCATCATCTTAGGTTTTCACACATGTTGCTTTATCTGGTAGATTTCTTCCCAGAAGCAAAAGCCATTGTAGCTTATATGTGTGTTATTTTTCTGTATCCCTTCATCTAGTCTTCCTTAGATGTTGCTGTTCCTCTGACATTATCTCCCCATGAAGAGTAAATGCTTCAGTGAAGCAGAGGAGATTGCTTGCCAGTGGTAACGTGCTTACAAATTTTGTGCTTGGTGCCCCAGTTATACAAGAGGAAAGCACTTCAGATATTGTCTGGTTTTTCTTACTTTCTTTTTTTCCTGGAGTGGCTCCCACTGAGAAGTTTCATTTTTGTTTTAACAAACTTCATTTCCTCTCCTTAGTTTTTTTTAATTCCATGCTAAATAAATACTGCGAATGTAATCAAGTGGAAGTGAAGGCAGATCATTTTGAGGAGGTCTTAATTCAGTGGGAGAGTTACATGCTTTGCATGCAGAAAATTCCAGGTTTGATCCCTGGTGTTTCTGATTAAAATGGTCTCGGGTGGCAGAATTTTTTTTTTCTTTTCCTGATACCTGGAGAGCTGCTGCCAGTCAAAGTGGACACTACTGGGTTGGATGGTCCAATGGTCTGACATAGCATAAAACAGCTTCAGAAACTCCCCAAGGCATTGCAGGTTGGTGTGCCATTGGATGATTTTTTAATGACTCTGTAGCTCTTCTTGACACACAAATTTGTGCACATCACACTTTTGATGTCAGGTATTCTTAGTTATAAGAGAGAGAGCTAATCTCTCCTCCAGTAAGTCTGCAATGGATGGGCTACTTTAAGACAAGCTGTTTGTTCCTTGGCTAAATACTCCCTTCCCTCTGGTGCTCAACAAAAAGGTACAGAACCAACTTTCTTCTCCAGGAACTCACACACACAATAACAGCATCTGTGTCTGGACAGAATGAGGGGAAAAATCAGATTATAGAATACAGAAAGAAGTAATTTGAAATGTATTTGAATATAAGTAGCTCGGGTTGGTAGGTGAGCTGTTGGGCTGAGCTCTGAGCTTGACAATTTGGTTGCAAATGTTTCATCACCATTTGAGGAGAAATCGTCAGTGCACTTTGAATTGTGCTCATCTTTCTTGATAGTCTCCCTTGATACACTCAGAATAGTTACTAGTAGGAAAGATAGCTACATCTGCTAAATTCTTTCAGTAACGAATAACTCTAAGGGAAAAAATAAATTATGATGGACTAGAGATGAGAAACACCTTCATTAGAGAAGGGAGGTGAAAATCTCATCTGGTTATTATGACTTCTTCTACCTTTCAGCAGTCCAGCACTGAAAAGAGAGACTAACCAAAGTTGGATTGAGAGTCGTTAGCATTTCTTTTACTATGGATGTAACACATAAAGTGCTTAGCAGAAATAGGCTAAAGTGAAATTTGGCTGAAAATTTATTTGTTGGCATTGTTACATTGGGTGTGGACTCCAGACAAGTGCTGGACACTGTAGTTATGATATTTTCACACCAAACCTGTACAATAAAATTTAGCAATAGATAATCCTAACATTTGCTCTTCTGAGTCCTGGCATGTCCTGAACCAAATTGGATGAGATGATACCATGGTCAGAAGTGTTGGTCTCTACCGTACTGTCAAAATAGTAATTATATTTGCTTTTTACAATCAGAAACTAGATGTTGGATGTAACAGCTGCCCAAAATCAGCAGTCCCATGTCTCTAGCTCAACTCCTATCTGTCTCAGGATTGCTTAGTAATTGAAAATATGTAATGAAATTAAATTACTTGGCCATCCATCTCTCTGAACAGAAGCCAGGAAATGAATGGGTTCATTACGCTACATCTCAACTTTCAGATTATTGGAACTTTGAGGGCAATAGATGGTCAAGGCTTCTGGTGCTCAGAAAACAGGTTGTATATAGCCTATTCTAGATTTTGGGCATAATTTTAATTTCAGCCAGAATGTATAAAAGGGCATGGAGACAGATTGTAAAGGCTGTTCTACTCTCATCTTCTTTTCTATGACAATGCTGAACCTTTGCTGTTAGGAGGAAAAAATCAGCTGAGAGCCTACAGATCCTTAAGGATATTAGGTTTTTGGGCACCCCATTTTCTCCTCTTGTCCTTTACAGAAGATCTGTTTCTGAGGGAGGCTGGGAATACAAAGACCACGCAGATAGCAACAGCGTTTAGACTTATACACCGCTTCACAGTGCTTGAGTGGTTTACTAAGTTGGCATATTGCTCCCAACAATCTTATTTCTCCTTTTAACAACCTCAGAAGGATGGAAGGCTGAGTCAACCTTGAGTTGGTCAGGACTGAACTCCAGACTGTTGGGAAGAGTCAGCCTGCAATATTGCATTCTAATTAGTGTGCCACCACGGCTCTTCACCATGATGATGATGCAAGAACTATCCCATTGACAAAATGAGTGACCTTCCGAGTCTAATATTTTAAATTAAAGACAAGGAATTATAAAAAATATAATTAAGGCATCTCCTTAAATATCTACAATGGGATGAGTAACAATTAATTTAATTTTCTTATACTGGGCATTAGATCATTCAGACATAATACATGTGCCTTGTTTCCACCATCCAGAAGGATATTTGTTTCTTAAGCCTTCCCTTCTTTCTTGTAGAAAATAACCACGGTTCATGTCCTAGTGCTGTTATATATGCCCACCGAGTTTCTGTATTCTATTTCTTCTTATGAGAAGAATCATTAAAGATGTTAAAAGATTGCTGTTTTTTTAAAAAAAATACAGCAATCTTCTTATTTAAGATAAACTTTAAAAAAAAATAAAGGAAGATTTGTTCTGCATTTTTAAAATATGCCATTAAAAATGTTGGTTCTGCTGTACCTTTTAGAAAGTGGAGGTTGAAAAATAGGAGGGAATTAACCAGATACAACAACATTGTCGATGTCCTATTTGCTCCTATTTTTGTCTTTTTTGAGCAACATTGCATAACAGCTGTCACCAAAAAGGCTCTAGTGAGTTTAAGCTATTTATTACAGAGTCCTGGTATTTCACTGGCACTTAGCTTTCTTCATATGTGCCAACCTGAAAGATATGGGATTGTCCTTCTCAGATGGAGAGAAATACTATTTTTCAAAAAATCTTTACATTTAGTCCCTCCATTCCTTGTTGTTACAGTGATGACCAAATGCCTTGGGAGCTCATTGTAAAACCCAGACTTTATCTTTATAGTCCGACCATAGAGAATGCTGTGTCCTTGGAGGCCATTATTTTCAATGCCCACTTTGGGCATGAAATGACCATTGGTCAAAATTCTTCACTATGTTTTTGAGTAGTTGTTCTTTTCTCAGACAGTGATGGATTTAAATCAGAAGTAGTCCTATTGAATGCTTACTTGCTTAAAAACTGCAGGTTTTTTTTAGGATGTTCCCTCAACTTAAGCCTCTTGCATGAGGTAGAAAGATGTCATTACCCCTCAGGTAAAACTGTTTCAAGGTTGAGTCCCACAACTGATGTTAAGGCTGTAGAGAGGGCAGGATGGAACATCTGTAGTAATAGCACCTTAGATTTCTTAGCTTTCTACCATGTAATACTTTATGAGAAATCAATGTTCTTTATCATTAATAAACTGTCATAATCATCCTTAAAGGCGGGGATAAATAAGGAAAATAAAACATGTAGGAAATTTGATAAATAATATCTGAGTCAACACACTAGGGTGGTTCTGTGCTGGCATGAATTGATCTTTCAAAATATTATGGGCCAGAGGGAAATCTAGCTAAGGTATTACAGAAAACATAAGCACTGTGACTGTAGGAGCCATAGAACCCATCTGAATAACAGATGTAAAACTTATCCAAAATTACCATGTAATTTTGTCAGCAGATTTGATAAGCAAGTGGCCCTATATCTCTGTGCTCTTATCAATCAAATTTGATTGAAATAGTTTTTTTGCACTCCAGTTATGTGTGCAATTAATTATTCCTACCTTCAGCATCATCTGCATGGATTGACTGAAACTGAGCTATTCAGCTAACTCACAGTACAGTACCGATTGAACAGGCAGAAACCTGCATTTGAGCCATTTCACAGTTTGTGATACTCTGATGTCATAAATGCCAGAAGGACCTTTAGATCATGTTTAGTTTTGTTTGAGGGGTTGGCATTGTTAATTTTTTTCTTCTTCTTACAGATGTAAAGTTGCCGATACAAAATTACATCTATAAAAAAAAAGTATAATTTGCAAAGAACACTTTGGAAACAAATAACATGTAAGGATAAAAGATGAATTTTTAGGTAGATTAAAAAAAACAAAACCTTTTCCCAGCTTTACAATGTTTAACTGGGCATGATGAAAATTATAAATCAAATATTTGGATAGCTTTAGGTAGTGGACCTAGATCAAAAGGACCTACCCCTGCCTTTGAACCCTTTCCTCTTACCATGGTTACATGAGATCTCTCACAATGTTTGAAGGCAGAACATCTCCAGCTACATTCCTTGTCCCTATTCCAGTCTTTTTCTTGGTTAGGAGCACCATGACTTGCACAGTTCGCTTAAAACTTGGCCGGCAAGCTCTTCCATCTCTCAGAATGGCAAGAGGGTTAGTTTTGGAGGCTGTATCAGATTTCTGGGTGAGCCTATAGCACCGGGGATAATTGCTGAAGCATTCGAAAGTGTCAGAACAGTTCCTACAGGATCCACGGTGGTCGGTGAAAGCGGTAGAAAATCTCATGGAAGCCCGGCCATCTGGTGTGTGGAAGGATCGAAGGGTGATGACTCTGGACCGGCTGCAACAACAGCAGACTGCACACACTGCCTGGAAGAATGAGAGGTCTTTCGAAAGGAACTTCTGGAAGTTGGGCTTGAAGAGCAGATACACCAGAGGGTTGTAGGTGGCTGAGGACTTTGCACAGACAGCAGACAGGGCAAAAGCCAGGATTGGCACTTTGCTGGCATCACCGAATGCTGCCCACATAGCAACAATGGCATAGGGGGTCCAAGCAGCCAGAAATCCAATGCACACAGAAACACTGAGCTGGAAAAGAGAAGGAACAACCAAGAGGAAAATTGTAATATGCTCCGCGTTTTGCTTCATTTTTAGGTTCTGTAAGGGTATTCCTACATTGCAATAAGGCAAGAGTGTGGCTTGATTGGTTTGGGTTAATATGATGTGTAAAGCCAGCCAATTTTAATTTATTCAGGAAATCATGTTTAAGTCAGCAATGGCTTACTGTGATTTGTGACTCCAGTTTATAACTCTGCCATCCACAACTCAGCCATTCTTAATTTTGGTTAAGCTTGTGCAGTAGGATCTAGTTGAATGTTGAGCTTTGTGGCATAGCAGTGCAGAAGTCTTACAATCTCTATTGAATAATCTTAGGGTCAGCAGTACTACAAATAGGCATTAGTTTTGAATGAATTTAATTCTCAGGATTTCCTCAAACAATATAGACTACAGTTGTGAAAACAGAGTAATGAGATGTAGCCCTAATGATCCTAAATGCTTCTGTTTCCCAGGCTTCTCTAGAACAAAAAGGTGACGATCATTAAGTATGTTGTCTACATACATCCAACCACATTAATTATGCTTCAGTCCATTCCAGACAATGGGGAATAATTATAGTATCCACACAGCCTTTTCTGTGACAAAAAATGGAAGATCATCAACTCCTTCCTTCCTTCCTTCCTTCCTTCCTTCCTTCCTTCCTTCCTTCCTTCCTTCCTGCCTTCCTGCCTTCCTGCCTTCCTGCCTTCCTGCCTTCCTGCCTTCCTGCCTTC